>VDFB02033137.1:0-27940 GCA_007258455.2 Sequoia sempervirens
ATGCGAGTTTGTCCCCAAAAAGTTACCCAAAAATTAGAACCCGCCCATAAATAGAGCTCCTCATTAGTTTGGAGCCAAAACAACATTCAAATTTGAGTTTAGGCGGTTTGGCGCCAAAAATTTACAACATGAAGTTCAAATTTCAAAAGAACACTTGCAATTGTGTCTTCTAGAAAGTGTGCCAACTTCCCGAGGCCTTAACTTTTGATCCAGGACTTCGATTCGCGAACCATTTGAACCGTTGGAAAGGTCTCGAAGTCAATAATGCACTTGATATCAGTCACACTGATTTCAACAAGTTTCGGGGCTGATCCGGGAGCTCTAAGTGCCTCAAATCTAACTCGAAAGATTTTTAGGTGCAAATATGGGAAACCAAAACTGCAATATCTTTCAACCCATGAACCAAAAATAAAAACCATAAATTGGGAATTTCATTATGACGAAAAGGGTATCCAAAAATGGAAAAACATCTAAAAACCGAGAAACTTGAAATTTAACTATTTTTGGGTGATGCAAGATTGCCCTTACACCACTGGATGCTCCTGCATCAAAAGTGTTGAATTACTATGCTAAGTTTTGAATGCATCCTATTATTGCAACAACCACCAAAATATGCAGGCCATAGATGAAGCAATGTTGGCATCACAAGCTATTGCAAGAGATGTTTATTTCATTTTCTCAGGAAACAAACATATGTATCTAGATTTAAACTTATCTATATTTGTTCTTGCACCTATTGATATGTCACTATTGGAAAAATAATTTTCTAGGTCTTTGTTGAAACCATGATTGTTTCACTTAAAGCTTTTGATTTGTGGTGATGGTTGCAATACTATATAGTTTATGTTGTTTTCTACAAGGCATTGTTGACTTTTGTTCCCTATCTTTGGCTATAACCTGGAGCTATAGATCAACAATCAACAATGCCTTTTTGTAAATAACACAAACTGTTTAGTTGCTTTGGTAACTTTATAATGCTAAATATTATTGTGGACTATTTTATTGATGTTTGTGTCTGTATATGTGGACTGTTTTATTTCTTTACAACTATCGCGGCTACATGAAAACCATAAATGAAATAATATGCTCAAAGATATTCAACAACAACCAATAATGTGTATATATGTCCATCTAACATCAAATATATATATATATCAGTGTATTTTTTTTTGGAGTTGCATATATATGTATTACATGCATTGGATGCATATGTATGAATGTGTTGCTTGGAAATATATAAACACAAAAAGTGTTTGTTTCTTTTATTGTGTGCAGATATGTATGTATGTGAAATTAGATGTATGTAACATTGATATATACTTCTCAACATGGTTATTGTTTGGGGAATCTAAAATTAAATGCAACTTTTCAATTCTTATTTCTTTTAGCCTTGCAAAAGGATTTGTTAGAATGATAGGCTGTATAGTAATCATAATAGGGTACATTGATTTGATGATTGATTAGAGTGATGGACAATGTATGTTCTTGCTCAAGGGTTTGGTGAGAGACATTGAGGCTCCATGACCCAATATGGTAGGGTCGAGAGCAAGCCTTATTTTTTGTGTTTCATTTTATATTTTATATGTGCAGATCTGTGTGTTTTTTACATTTGATGTAGACAAAATTCATATGTATGAAGTCTACCTATGGATATATATGTGTGTTGTCTACATATAACTTTGGATGCATATATATTTGTATAGATCTTCCTTTCAAAGCATATATGTAGACTCTTTTATTTTTTTCCACCCATTGTTACTACATGGAAATCATAAATCAAATAATATTTTTGCAGCCATTCAACAACAATCAACAATGTGTATATATGTGCAGTTAACTTTGGAGACATCTATATCGATGTAGATTTTGTTTTACAACTCAAAATATATGTATTTCATGCGTTGGATGTATATGTAGGAATTTGTTACTTTCAAATATATAAAAACAAAAAAGTATGTGTCTCTTTTGTAGTGTTTCATTCTTGTTTTCTCTTGCGTAGATATGTGTGTATGTGAAATTAGATGTAGAAAAAAATCATATATACTCCTAGCCATGTTTATTATTTTACAAAAAGAAGCATCCTTACAATAATAGGTTTTATATTTATTGTAATAAGGAAGATTAGTTTCATTATCCATCACAGTGGTGGAAAATGTTTTTTCTTGCTCAAGATTTTTGTGAGAGCCTATGGGGATCCATGACCCAATAAGGCAAGGTGGAGAGCAGGCCTTCTCTTGTTCTTACTCATTTTACTTTCTCTATGTACAAATATCTATGTTTGTGAAATTAGAGACATACAACATTGATCCCTATGTGCAGATATGTATCTATGTCAAATTAGATGCCGATAAGATTCATATATACTCCTTGCTATGCTTACTCTTTTCATAAGATAATTATAATTTTTATTTGATCTATGGTTTTTGTTCACTAGGAATGGTTGGAAAGTGATAAAATAATCCATGTTGTTCATGATAAGTTGTTGTTGGTTGTTTTTGTATGGCTTCAAGGATAGTTGTTATTTGTCTAGGCCTCAATAATGATTTGCTCAATGTTTCATATGACACTTAATATACGACCTTGCATTGTAACAAACCCTTATTGAGGTTTAGATAGATAACAACTATACTTCAAGAAGAATATGGACTATTTTATTACTTTTCAAACATTGCCAGTGTAGAGGAACCATACAACAATTAATGTTGATTCCAACCAGTGTTTAATTTTGTTGTCCTTCTCTATCGATGCACAAAACACTTTTAAGTTGAAATTCAAGAAACAACTTCCACCTTTTTTCCTGAGTGGAATGTCAATGTCGGGAGGCTCAAAAACTGGGAAGGATGACAAAATTTTTGACCAAACTTCACACAATAGGGGGAAACCACACATCTTACCGTCCCCATAATTTTTCTCTTTGATGCTTGTAGATTTAATCTCCTTTTGTTGGCTGACTGTAGAGTATATTGCTCCTACATGTCAACTCCTAAAGTTAGATCAATGGTGGCATCAATCTTCTATTTGACACTTAAAATACAACTTATCATTCAAAAAATGTGCCAACAGAATAAAGATAGGGATCATTGTGTATGAATATTGTTTGCATATACTATGACAGACATACATATCTATATGTAGGGAGAATATATTTTCCATCACTGCAATCAATGGTGGCATCAAACAAAAAATCACAGTAACAAACCTATGCAAAAATATATAGTCTTTTCTCAATAGTACCTTGTCAAAAATCAAACAATATTGCCTTCTCAACACTCTCTTATAAAAAATGAAACAATATACTATAAGCTAGAGAACAATAATCAAAAATGCACAAAGCCCACACAAAACCATAGCCACAAAACACCAAACATAAACAAAACAATATTGCTTTTAACAAAAAATATAGGATTTTTTCAACAATGGCTTATCAAAAATTGAAACAATATAGCCTTTCCAACAACACTTTATAAAAAATGAGGAAATATACTTCAAGCTAGGAAACAACAATCAACAAAACTTGCCTAACATTAACAATTTTATTTTGTTGCAAACATAGCCACAAGATGGAGGCGATAAATAGAAACCCACAAAAAAAATGCACTGGTAAAGCCATATGAAAATATACTCTTTTCTCAATAGAAGCTTATCAAAAATTCAAACAATATAGCCTTTTCAATAGAACCTTTTCGAAAATGAAACAATATAGCCTAAGCTAGATAACAATAATCAACAATGCCTAATGGAATCAAACATAAACTACATAATTTATTAACTATTTTACTCCATTGCAACCATAACCACAAAATGAAAGCCATAAATCAAACAATATTGGTTTCAATAGCAATCCATATGGAGAAACCCATGAAACACAAAGATTCATAGTAACATACCCATGAAAAACCATAGCCACAAAACATGAACCATAAATGAAACAATATTCATTTTTACAAATGATATAGTCTTTTCTCAACAACACCTTATCAAAATTTGAAATAATCAATAGTGCCTTATGAGAGATCAAACAATATAGCCTACCACAAACCGTGAACCACAAACAAAACAATATCGCATAAGGTTTTCCCGATATGCACATCTTTGTGGTTCCTTCAAACACACCTCTTCCCACTAGCTTTCTCCATGCTTCCTTGTTTCTCAAATCGTAGAAAAAACTACATAATGTTAAAAAATTTATTCTGTTGCAAACATAGCCACAAAATGGAAGCCATACAGAGAAACCCACAAAAATTCACACTAGCAAACCCATGCAAAAATATACTATTTTCTCAACATCTTCTTGAAAATTGAAAGAATATAGCCTTGTTTGCATCTGCTATGACATACATAGATAGTTGTACATATGGCACATTCATTGTCCATCATTTTGATGAATAGTTCCAATTTCAAGACTTTTGTATTGCTTTTGAAGTCATTTCCCCATGCAAAAAACAAAAAATATCCTCTAACAACCTTCATAGAAACTCCACAACGGACGGTCGGACTTCCACCTTCACAGAAGCTTGTCCTCTTAGCATCAACATTTACTATTGTATGGTATCTGTGTAGTCACGATTGTTGTGCCAACACTTTCCATTCAAAATGTGAGAAGAAGTGGTGAAAGTATTTGCAATTTTCAATAAGGCATTGTTGGGTGTTCTTCTATGGCTTTACCTGCTTTCAAAGTTGTGAGCCAAGATTGCGAGCTTCTTTGAAGGTTGAAGTTTGAACGACCTTTCCAACACATATATCAATATGTATCTATACCTATAAGTTTCCATTCATCTATATATGTATATTGTCTACATCTAATGCCATGCACATACATTTCTACACATACTTTTTTAGTCTATATATTTACAAATAGTAAATTCTTACATATGCATCCAATGCATGATGCTGGATTGTATTTGTTGGCATATTTTTTAAGTGTACTTTTTTAGTTATTATTTATTTCAGCCTCAAGAAGGAGTTGTTGGAATGATAGGTTGTATATTAAATGTGATAAGAAAGATAGGTTTCACCATTGATCAAAATGGTGGACAATGTATGTTCTTGCTCGGGTGTTTGGTGAGAACCCATGGGGCTACATGACTCAATATGGTAGGTTGGAGAGCAGGCCTTATTTTGTTGTGTTTCATTTCATATTTGTTATTTGTTGTTTTCCTATACTATAGGTCTTTACATTGGTGTTTGCAAGCACCTTATTCTCTTCATCATTATATATGCATATGTATATGTATTTGTATATATGCATGTATAATCAAAAAAATGTAAAACCAATTAAACGAGTAACAAAGCAACAACAATAGAAAGGAAAGGTCTTTTAATGTGACAAGCACTCCAAAGAAAGAAAAGGAAACAGATGTCCAGTCAATAGAAATTATCAAAAAAAAATCCAAAGTCACAATTAGGCATGGTTGTTTGCCATTCAAGGAAGTATGACAATTATCTATGGAGAGTCTTGCATAGAAGGGAAATTGCACATAAATCTGATAGCAACAGCTTGCACTCACCTTCAAAGTTAATTCTTGCAACTTTGACTATTGTTGTTTTGACCCTTGTTTCTAAATTATAGGTCTGAGTTTTAATAAGAACAGTGAAAAAAAATTTGAATATTGTCTACATCTAATGCCATGTACATACATTTATACATGTACTTTTTTAGTGTGTATATTTCCAAACAACAAATTCCTACATATGCATCCAATGCATGATGTTGGATTGTATTTGTTGGAATATTTGCTAAGTGTACCTTTTTAGTTATTATTTATTTTAGCCTCAAAAAAGGATTTTTGGAATGATCTAGGTTGTATATTAAGTGTGATAAGAAATATTTCTTTCACCATTGATCAAAGTGGTGGACAATGTATGTTCTTGTTTGGGGGTTTGGCGAGAGCCCATAGGGTTCCATGAGCCAATATGTAGGGTGGAGAGCAAGTCTTGTTTTTTTTTTGTTTCCTTTCATATTTGCTATTTGCTGTTTAGCAGCATTGTGGGTCTTTACGTTGGTATTTGCAAGCACTTTATTGTCTTCATCGCAATGTATGCATATGTATATGTATATATGTATGTGCAATAAAAAAAGTGTAATTTTTTAAGATGGAGGCTGCAATGAAGGAAAGCATGATGAATAACCATAAGCATCAGTAGTGTTACCTTCTCCTTTAAAGAGTGGATCGTACCTTTCATTCCTTGCAGTCTCCATCAAAAATGCATTGCATATGTATAGATACATTTACATATACATATGCATATATGAATGCTTCGGTTACCCTCCATATGGAACTTTTGAAAAAAGAATTGTTGTGTGTGTGGGTTTTTTATTTTAATTTTTTTTGCACATGGTTTTATATTTCCAAGTAGAAAATCCTTGCATATGCATCCAATGCATGATGTTGGTTGTGAAAACTTGGCTATTATTCTTTTTAGCCTAAGAAAAGGATCTGTTAGAATAATAGCTTCTATATTGTCTGTGATAAGAAACATTGGTTTTTCCATTGATCATAGTGGTGGACAATGTGCATTCTTGCTTGAGGGTTTCATGAGAGCCCATGGGGCTCCATGACCCAATATGGTAGGGTGGTGAGCACGCCTTGTTTTGTTGTGTTTTTTTTAATATTTTCTATTTGTTGTTTAGCTACATTGTGAGTTGTTAAGTTGGTGTTTTCAAGCACATTCTTTTCTTCATCATAATATATCTATATGTATATATGCATGTGCAATAAAAAATGTGAAGTTTTTTTTAGATGGAGGGTGTAATGAAGGAAGGCACGATGCACAACCATAGGTAATAACAATGGTACACTCTTCTTTAAAAAGTAAATCGTACCTTCCATTCATTACACTCTCCATCAAAAATACATTGTGTGTGCATAGATACATTTGAAAATACATTTGCATATATGTATGCAATGGTTGTTGTCAATAAGTCACTATTGGAAAAAGTATTTGTGTGCATGTGGGTTTTTTATTTTTAAATTATTTTTTTTGGACCATGGTTTTATATTTCCAAGCAGCAAATCCCTACATATGCATCCAATGCATGATGCCAATTGTGATGCCTTAGCTATTATTCCATTATTCCTTCTAGGCTCAAAAAATAACTATTAGAATGAAAGGTTCTATATTGGGCGTAATAAGCAACATTGGTTTCACCATTGATCATATTGGTGGAGAATGTATGTTCTTTCTCAAGGGCTTGGTGAGAGCCCATGGGGCTTCATGAACCAATATGGTAGAGTGGAGAGTAGGCTTTCCTTTGGTCTATTTTATATTACCTATATGTTCATTGGTTGCATTGTTGCTTTTTAAGTTGGAGTTTGGAAGAACTTTTTTTTCTTTGTTGTTATGTATGCATATGTATATGTATATGTGTATAGGAATATACAATGAAGGAAGTGAATTTATTTTAGATAGAGGGTGCAAGGAACAATGCATAGGCATAAGCAACAATGGCATTACATTCTCCTTCAAAATATGCGTCGTACCTTCCCTTCCTTACACTCTCCATCAAAAATGCATTGCATATGGATAGATACATTTACATATATATATATATATATATACATATACATATATGCATGCTTTGTTTATTCTCCATAAGGAATTGTTGAAAATAAGAATTGTTGTGTGTGTGGGTTTTCTTTTTTTTGTGCATGGCTTTGTTACTGTGGATTCTTTTGTTTTGTGATTTTTCCATCTAGGCCACTCTTGAAACCAATATCGTTTCATTTATGGCTTCAGTTTTGTGTCAATGGTTGGAATAAAGAAAAATAGTTAATTTTATATGGTTTATATTATTTTCCATTGGGCATTCTTGAGTGTTGTTATCTACCTTTGGCTATTTTGTTGCATATTCAATTAGCTTGACCCCTTTACTTATGCCATTTCCCTTTAAGCTAGTGTCTACAAGCATTTTATTATTTTGCTCATATTATGATTGTAGGGTCCTTATCCTTGTTCAAGTTCCAAACTTGCATCAAGTGTGGATAGTAAAAAGGTAGCAAAATGCCAAAGAAACTAGCTTTATTATGTGCGCCATAGAGACCAGATTTACGTAGGTCATCGATCCAAGTACTTGCAAGAAAGAGGCATTGTAGATTGACCTAACTTGGCCCCACATGTCCAAATAGGACCACCAAAATTATAGCCAAACTCACTGGTAGAACTTCTTGGCTATTGTAGCCTCACACCCCCCATCCCTTGCCAGCTTCCACACGACCATTGCAATGAAGTCACCTCCACAATAGGTGGTTGCACACCACAAATTATTTCCAAGCATGGCTTGCCATCTATTGGAAAAATGAAGAAGAACATCTCATTTTGTTATTTTGTGTTGTCATTGTTGTCACCATGATTTATGGGTTGCAATTGCAAGATCTAGTCTGAAGTTGTTCCCATATTCTGGTCTAGTATCTAAACCAGTATTTTGCTTACATCCTCTTGTATTTTGGTCCACAATTTTTTTTCCAGTGATTACTGTTGCCTACAGTTTTTGGAAATGGTTTTTAGATATTGGGAGCACATACTTTCTAGATCTCATGTATCTAGATGCTAGTATCGTGTATCAGAATTACACTGGTGTTTGAAATTTTTCTATTAGGTCTATCCTTGGCTGACCTAATGGGTGTATTGTGTAATGGTGAATTAATTTTTGTTATGTGGATATATGTGTGACCTATTTTAGGTCGATGCTGACTTGATGTAGCATTTTAGATGTGTTAATTACCTTTTGAGAAGATTTTCTGAAAATTTGAAGCCAACAAGTTGGTATTTTTGGTGAATAAGAAGTGCATCTAATTAGGCCGACCTAATTGATGCTTGCGAAGAGATCGGATATATATATTGGATAATCATTGGACTTTAAAAAGGTAATTTGTTGTGTTGTAAATGCAGATGTGAAGAAGAGTGAATATGATGAAGTGTGTCAAGTCAATTTACTGAGCTTTATTGGAATTGAATCTACACTCACTAGGTGTACTCTATCAGTTCATCTTTCTAGTTGAAAGCCATTTTTGTCATTGTAATTTTGTAGGTAGCGAGTCTTTGTTTTTGACAGTGAGTCCTGGTAGTGAGCCACCCATTTTATAATATCCTATAGCCGGTTATACTATATTGTGAGCTAACACTGACCATGGTTTTTCCCATTTTGGGTTTTCCACGTAAAAAATCTTGGTGTTCATGTGTTCTATGATTTCATGTTCTATTAATGCTTTCACTTATCTTTACTATTGTGTGCATTGGAATAATTGGATGGTATCTGATCATAAAATTTAAGAAGATATTGATTCACCCCCCTCTAAATATCTTGGACATTTAACAATTGGTATGAGAGCTTGGTTCCTTCAGAAAGGCCTAACAACTTGAGGGAGATCCTGAAGATGGAAGAAATGAATGAAAAAGGAGAGCTTTGGACTGCACTTGAGGTTCTTGACAAAGTTGAAAGAGAAAATAGAGATCTAAAAGAGAATCTTGAAGAGGTGAATGAATATGATCAAAAATTAAAGGAGCAATTGAAAAAGTTCAAAGATAGGAATAAGGAAGTAACTTATCAGTTGAAGAAGGCTAATGAAGATATTTCCATTTTGAAAGTGCAGGTAGAGGAGAAGAAAATAATTGAAGAGTGTTTGAACAAGTTGGTACAAAGCAAGTCTAAAGATTGCACTAACCTTGAACAAGAAGTTGTGAACCTGAAAGTGGATCTGGAAAAGGAAAAATTTTGTGAAAACAATTTCAAATCTAGCTTATTCAGGCTTGATGAATTTATTACAGCACAAAAACTGAGTAAAGACAAAGGTGGTATAGGAAATGATACCGGTGAAATTTCCAAGATTGTGAATGATTATAAGACTTTGAGTAAAGGAAACAAGAAATAATTCAAGGAACTCTACTAGGAGACCTCCAGTGAGACAACCTAATGCACAAAGGCGTCCTTATTTTAATCGATTTTTTTTTCATGCAATAAATTTGGTCACAAGGAAACAGAACGTAGGAGTAGGATGAATCAGTTCCTTGGTCCTTTTACTGGTCAATGTTTTGCATGCAAAAGAATTAGACATAGGGAAAGTGAATGTAGAACCCTGATGATGAATCATTTTAATGGAGGAAGAATGAATCAATCCATTAATGACTATTGCTATACTTGTAACAAGTATAGACATAAAGCTAATCAGTGCAGAACAAGAATTAGTGGAAGTCAATCTAATCAAAGCAATATTATCTTCTATAACTACAACAAACCAGGACATGTTTCAAGAGTTTGTAGAAGCAAGAAAAGTAAGGAGATTAATCTGGTAGAAAAGAATAAATCTACAAAGAAGGTTGACAAAGATGAGAATAAGAGATGAATAAGATTTGGAGGAAGAAAGAAGAGCTAGAGACTGCTAATGTGTCTGTGCCCTCATCTAGTATAGATGATTCCTTTGAGGATTAGACCTAGAAAAGTCTTATGGGGGATCATTATCTAAAAATTGTAAGAACACATTGGATAAATGGCTTGTCAAAGGATGGCATGAGGATGAAATGTGAAAAATGAGTTATCAGAGGTTTTAGAAAAGGAACTAGTAGGAAATATGAAGGGATGATCTTTTGCGGAGTGAATTAGGGTTTGTCTGTGTAAAAGAAAAGAGTTTTAAGTAGCTTTTTGAAATATACTGCATTTAATGTGAATTAGGGAAGATCGTTATTTTATAAAAGAAATTTTTAAGGAATTTTGATCATTCGTGCATTTGAAGAAATTAAAGAGCTATTGAAGCATTCCTAAGAAGATTTGGACTTCAAGCTATGTAAACCCTAGCTGAGGTTCATCAAGAAGAAAATGGTATTTTAATGTTTTGTGTAGTCAATTTTTGTGTTGTTTGAGTCGTTTAAATTTAGAATTGGAAGAATGGCAACCCCTGTAGTCATTAAAGTGTTGGAGAGGTTGAGGCCCTCTTATAGAAAATATTCCTCAAAAGTTTTTGAAGATGACTCCATGGGTACATTCTTGTCAATCCTTCATTGAGTGATGTTGACCGAGGATACAAGGATGTATATTCGAGTAAAGTTTGAAGAATACGATCACTCAAAGTTGATTGAGATGTGGCATAATGAGCTTATTGGTGATGATTTCTTGATAAAACCTAAGTACTCAAACCTGGTTGAGAAGAGGTTGGATAGATGGAACAATTTTCCCAACTTTAGCTATGATGAAAAAATTGTGAAATTAATCCTAAGCAGAATCCATGATAAATTCCTGTAGACTGATCGGTCGCACCTGATAACTAAGGAGGTGATTAGGGCTGTAACCAAGCTCTAGGATAAATTTGTATTGAAAAATTTGAAGACTATAGTAACGGAACTTACAAGAGCCACATATGACAAGACAACTTTAACAACGAAGACCATTACTAATCTAGCTATGAAGTATGCAGCTATCATGATCGATCACAAAATATACTTCACAAATAGAGAGAACTCTGTTTCGGCTACAACAATCTATAAAGGCTTTGATATGGTTGTAAATGGTGTTGATTATGATCTATGTGAGCTTCTTTGGTTACAACTGCTTGAAAAATTGAAGTCAATTAAGGAGAGGAAGTATGCTTTTAAATTTGGTTCATTGATTGTATGTCTATTATTTTATTTCATTAAGAGGCTTCTAGGAAAGAATGAAGAAGTATACGGGGACTCATCCAGACCACTAGGACATGAAATTTTTGATTATATGCATAGTCTGGGTAATTTAGATGCTCAAGATAATTCTCTAACAACATTCTTTGTTGTATTCAACAAAAACATGAATGAAAGGGAAAGGATTCCAAAGAAAATTGTTGAGAAGTATAAAGATGATATCATATTCCATGTTTACTCTGATGAATGCATGATTGAGGTTGTAGAACCTTGAACCATTTGGATCCAACCTCTAGGATATGAGGTAACATAATAAGTTGAAGGTTATGTGTAATTGCTGCTGAAGAATCCGAAGGATCCCAACGAACCCAAAATTGGGACATATGCTAAAAAATCTAGGGAGATTCATCTGGAGCAGCAAAAGCCTAAAATTAGAAAGAATGTGGAGAGAAATATTAAAGAAGCTAGATTTATTGATGAGGAGATTTCCCTTAGAAGGGCTATGGGAGAACAATTGGAGGCAGAATCATCTAGCCTAAGGAGATATGGAAGGACTACCTCTGCAAAACCCTCCATAGCTCCTGTGGAAAAGATTGAGCCTAGTGTCATCGATAAAGGAAAAGGTCCTATTTCCTCTGGATTGACTACTAGATTTGGGAAGAGGAAAGAAAATCCTCTGGTAGCCCTTGCAAAGAGAGGAAGGAAAGAGAAAGTGACAAGGGAGAAAAACCTTAGTGTTATAGATGATCAGGATGAAGATGAAGAAGATCCTGTTGCAAAGCTGGTAGGGTAAACCCATAAAAGTGGTTTACAATTTGAATGAGGAAGGAAAACTTGAAAAAAATTACCCCATGGAAAAGTTTTTCATTTTTGGGGTTCGAATGAACCAAAAAAGGGTTCGCTTGAACCAGGGTTTGAGCGAACCCATTAATTGCATGCACAAATTTTTTTTGAATGAAAACCCCTTTTGGGAAGGGGGTTCGAGTGGACCCAAGTTCGCTCAAAACCCTAGGGGTTCACTTGAAACCCCCCTAGTTCAGGCGAACCCCCCATTTCCCTGATGTTTGACAAAATTTACAAAAAAACCTAAATTTTTGCACTTCAGAGCTCAATTTGAACATGAAAATAGTGGAGACTTCACAAACCCAACTGGAATCAAGTAGTCCTCGAAATGAGCTATCTAACAAATATAATTTTAATATGTTTTTCTTTTATTATGTATTTTTTTTAGTTTTATTAAACATAGGTTTTTCACCTTAAATGAATCTCTTTGTTCTGCACATGTGGAAAAATAGTAGATTATTAAGAAAAAATTGAAAAATATGAGTGCACCATATATTGAAGTCCTTGATCCAGTAACAAAAAAAAAAAAAATTGATATATACAAAAAAATTTATGCATTATACAGTCGTGCTATGTCTGAATTGTAATTGGTTTGACTTTGAAACTTGATTAAAGAAAAAATATTCAATTAAAAACTATCTAACCAAGTGGACGCACTAGATATCAGAGTTACAAATCTAAATTTGAAAGAATTGGAATTTTATCCTTCATGGAAAAAAAATGATGTGTTATATGGTGAGTGTCACTTTTTAAAATTGTTGATTTCTCAAAAAAACTAATTTTTGAGGGAGATGGAAAAAAAAGTGCAATCTGATTCCAATATTTTTGAATTTTATTTTTTAGAATCTACAGACAAAATTTCATGAAACTCTAGTTTACATCATCTTCAAATTCCTCATGGTTTAGCTGCTATAGGTGCCCACAAGTGAAGATTTAGTTAAAATAAATTATTTCAGTGTCCAATTTGGCCAAAAATTGTAATCCACTATTGTGGGATCACTCGGTAAGGAGAAGAAGAGGAGGTTTAGCCTCTAGTGAAGGCGCTTCTATAGAAGTTGTTGGTTCAAAGAGAGTACATGTTGTATCATCTTCTGATGATGAAGAAGAGTGAAAAATTGGTGTGTGCACACCAAACTAGAATCAAAGAAGTCTAAGGTATCTGTTGAAGCCTCTGCGGACCAGAGAAAAGAACATGACATACTGGTAAGTTTTGGTCCCCACTTTAAACTAGAGGCAACTCTTAATTCCTTGCTACATTTTAAGAATATACTTCAACCTAAAACTAAATACTATGATAATGCTAGAGAAGAAGATAAGAAAACCTTACTTTTAGTCGTTATTCAATATGTTATCATCCTAAAAGTTAAGCGGGATGATATAAGGAATGATGTACCTAAAAGCATATGGGTAGCTCTGATGAAAAGGAGATCAGAGGTTGTTGAATTTGAAGAGAAAATCATAAATGTGAAATATAACAAGATTGGGTCTTCCCTTACCCTGGATTATCTAGAATTTTTGAAGAAGATCTATTCATAAATGTTTCAGATGAAGAGAAGAGGAAACATGTTGATGACAAGGAATAAAAAGATGAAAAAGAACATAAGGAAACAACAAAAGTGATCCGAGATACAACAAAAAAATATGGCATGCTTAAAGCTAATGAAGATGTTGCTTCTGAAAATGTTGAGGAAAATATTCCTCTTGATACAGGTAATGAAGATATTTATGAAAATATTGATGTAGAATTTGATGCTGGTGATGAAAATAACCCTCCAAAAGGTGAAAAGCAGATTGAAGAGGAAGTTGAGCCTGAAATGCATAAAGATGCTCCTCTGGAGCACACTGAAGGAGAAAAAGGAAATAATGAACAAGGTAATGCAGAAGAAGGAAAAGGCAGTGAAGAAGAAGAAAAGGATAATCCAGAGGAAGAGAAAAATAAAGATGAAAAGGATGGAAAGGATGAAGAGGATAATAATGATAAAGAAAAAGATGAAGACAGAAAGGAAGAAAAGAAAGAAGAGGAAGAAGAGGAAATGGAAGAATAAAAGGAGGAAGAAGAGAAAGAAAAGAGAAACGAAGAAAAGAAAAACAAAGAATCTACTAGGAAAAATGAAGAAAGTGAAAAAAAGATTGTAAAATCTCTTAAGAATCCCAGAGAATCATCCTCTGGTAATGATGTTCTGAAAGGCCTGGTATCCAAGCAAATCAGATTTCAACTGATAATTCCCTAGGAGCTTCAACAACTTCCTATGATTAAAGGGTTTATGGATATGGAGAAGATGTCTTCAGTGCATAAAGTGATGTTAGGAGATGTTATGCAAGCATCCATAAGGAAGGAAATTCTTGAATCACATCAAAGAGGAACAAAACTTATAGAAGATGTTCTCAAGGAATTGCAAGAAGTCATACCTGGTGCATCCATTGATACATCTCTCACTCCTATTGAAAATCTAAGAGTGATGTTAGATTCTTTCAAGGAGTATACCTTTGGGCTTAGTGAAAAGATAAAACAAGAGGTTGAGGAGAAATTGGTGGAGAAAATTTTATTGGCATCACATGAAAAATGTGCTCTTGCACACTCAAGTGTTGAAAAGAATCTGAAAGCCATGAAGGTTTGTGAGTCAGAAGCTAATGCTTTCCTTGCTTATTTCTTGAAGTGGTTGAATGCCACTCAGAATATTAAAGTTCTTATGGACTTCATTGAGTCTCAGCTATCAACCATCTCCGGTACTTACAACCTATCCAAAGATAGAGATAGATCAACCTAGAATGCCATCTCTACGCATAAAGAAAAAATATTTGTTTTGTAGAAGCAAAAGGAAGAAATTATTAGAAAATTTGATCGGTTGAGTGAAATTTTAAGAATTAAATTCACTTCAGTTGGCATGGCTCTGGCTTGCACATAAAAAATTGAGAAGGTAAACTTGAATCCTAATACTTTAGATAGTGCAAAAGAAACTTTGATAGAGTTGGAGTCTCTAAATAGGATGTTGATTGCCGCAAATGATAGTTTGGAGAATGGAAAATCAATACATATGGGAAGGTATTCTAAAGGAGCTTCAAGGCGCGCCATCCTCTAGGTGATACATGTTTATTTTTTTTCTTTGTTTTAATGTTTTGAGTTGTTTTTGCGACACCCTTTGTCCTTGATGTCAAAGGGGGAATGGAGAATGGTGAAATGTTGGTGTTAGGGGGAGAAGTGTTGTAAAAACGGTGTTTTGTAAATATTCTTTTTGGCACATGTTGCCATCAATGACAAAGGGGGAGATTGTTAGAAAAATGAAGAAGAAAATCTCATTTTGATATTTTGTGTTGTCATTTATGTCACCATGATATATGAGTTGCAATTGCAAGATCAAGTTTGAAGTTGTTCTGGTATTCTAGTCTGGTATCTGAACCGGTATTTTGCTTATGTCCTCCGGTATTTTGGTCTACAATTGTTTACCAGTGATTATTGTTGCATGTAGTTTTGGGAAATGGTTTGTAGATGTTGAGAACATGTAATTTCAAGATCTCAGGTATCCAGTTGCTCGTATGGTGTATCGGAATTACACTAGTGTTTGCAATTATGTTATTAGGTCTATCCTTGGCCGACCTAATGGATGTATTGTGTAATGGTGAATTAATTTTTGTAATGCGGATATATGTGTGACCTATTTTAGGTCCATGCCGACTTGATGTAGCATGTTGGATGTGTTAATTACCTTTTGAGAAGATTTTGTGAAAACTTGAAGTTGACAAGTTGGTATTTTTAGTGAATAAGAAGTGCATCTAATTAGGCCAACCTAATTGATGCTTGTGAAGAGATCAAATTTATAGATTGGATAATATTTGAAATTTAAAAAGGTAATTTGTTGTGTTGTGAATGTAGATGTGAAGAAGAGAGAATATGATGAAGTGTTTCAAGTCAGTTTATTGAGCTTCATTGGAACTGAATCTACACTCACTAGGTGTACTCTATCAGTTCATCTTTCTGGCCGAAATGCATTTTTGTCATTGTAATTTTGTAGGTGGTGAGTCTTGTTTTGGACAATGAGTCTTGGCAGTGAGCCACCCATTTTGTAATATCCTATAATCGGTTATACTATATTGTGAGCTAACACTCATCGTGGTTTCTTCGATTTTGGGTTTTCCATGTAAAAAATCCTAGTGTTCATGTGTTCTATGATTTCATGTTTTGTTAATGATTTCACATATCTTTGCTATTGTGTGAATTGGAATAATTGGATGGTATTTGAGTAGAAAATTTAAGAAGATACCAATTCACCCCCCCTCTCAGTATCTTGGACATTTAACACCATCCACATCATCGGCCTCCCACCACTCAAGCATCATGTTTGGTGATTCTTTTTGCACTGTAATGTAGTCCTTCCATCAGTGCATTGATGCTTTGCCTTATTTGAAAATTTGTAGTGTTTGCAAGGAAAGCTATGTTGGCATGAGAGTGTGAACATCCATTGTAGGCATCATGTGTTTTTGTTGTTCTCCTAAAAAGGGCGTCCATAGATTTGGTTTAGTGAATAAGATGAATCCAGGCCCACACCCTCCTGTCCTTGTAAAGCTTACTCAAGTTGAAGAAATGCTTATAGCTATAGTTGCTCTACTTTTGCAAGTAACCCATGCTAAAGGAGGCCAATACAAATATAGTGGCCATACTATAAGCTTCCCTCAATACATCACGACCATTGCAACTCTGTTACCCCATCGTCTACATGATCTTGAAGTGGTGATTGTGCAAAGAATTGGCGTTCAAGGGATGAACTATGATTTCTATGTTAACAAACATAATGTCATGGCTGCATTAATATACAAAATTGAGAATTACCCATACTATATAGTGAGGTTACAATAGATTGTGATGCTTTAAATTTGTTTCCTGCTATAAGTACTGGCATCTCTAATCTTCTACACACAATGAAAGAAGAAACACATAACACAGTTGAACTAATGGCAACTCTAGAAAGTGTTATTGAAGAGGAAGCTAAGCTTGAGGACTTGTCATCATTTATTCCATTGATGCCCAACCCTCCTCAGGAATTGTAGGAAATTAGAGATGCCCTAAATATTAAAGAAACTAGTCAAAATACTTTGCCTTGGCGTGAGATAAATTCTAGCCCTATCAATGAATATAATGCAAAAGGGTTATTAAGCATCAATTTTCCAATCTTGTTCTCCACTAGCACAACAATTCCCCTATAATTAAGAAGCATAAAGATTCAATTACATGAAAATGCATTGCACTTGATGAGATACTATGATAATATATTTGGGAGGCATGTCAGATTTAGATATTACCTTTATAATTTGATAATGAGACATGAAATCCAACAATCAACTTTAGTTTTTATGAAAAAAAACTTGGAGGAAAGGATCCCAAAGTCTATTGTTGCTTTGTGGCAATTGCTTTGGGATGCACCAGACACCCAAGTAGTGAACCAACTTGTTTGCTTTAGTGCATCTTTGCAAGGGAGATGCTCATATTGGGGCAAGTGACATCAAGATCTTGCGACAATGATCCACCAACTTGGTACACTAACTCTTTTCTTCACTTTAAGCTCTATAGACACAAAATGGCCTAATTTACATAGGGTAATTGATCCTCATGGACAACTGCATATTCCATACTCCCAAAGATGCTTTATAGACAATGTTGTACAAAACCCAAAGATAACAACCTTATACATGCACTTGTGATTCACCATTTTCTGTGAAGAGGTTATTGAGAGGCTTTTCCACACAAAGAACTACATGTATAGGTATGAGTGGAAACATCATGGATCAACACATGTTCATGATTTCTTGTGGCTTCTAGGTGTCCTGAGTATGAACATGCTTGATTAGTCCAACCCACATGAGCTCCAACAGGAAAAAAAAAACTTCTTTGATCATTATGTTTCAGCATGAAACCCTCATTTCCTGAATAAGCCAATATCAAGGGTCCACCACTCAGCTTTGGAGGACATGTGCTTGCTTAATAGTATGTAAATCTCTTGCATGGATCTAATGGTGGATTATGAAAAATTGTTGAACATGGTGCAAAGATATATTAAGTGTACTCAATACAGTTGCCTTCAGAAAAAAGGCCACCAATTAATATATTACAATGTCACTACAAAGCTCCATGGAATACCAAACCATCATCGACATTGGCGATTGATAGTGAATTGAAAAAATCCTATAAGCCAACAAGAAATGATGAGCGTTTTAATATCCACAACCCTAAGATGCTTGCAATTTGGGGAGCAAACATTGATTTCCAACTAGTTTTGTCTAGACAAATTGTGTTGAACTACATTTCCAAATATTCATCAAAGTTTGAAAAAAATATGAAAGCTATATTGATATCTTGCAGAGGCTTGCAAATACAAATTCATCTGGGGATAAAGCATTTCTTGCCTATCAAAAATTTATGATGAACTTGGTTGTAGATCGTGGCATTGGTGCACAAGAAACATGTCATATGCTGCAAAAGTTGCCCCTTGTCATCTCAAGATGACATTTCTTATCTTTGAACATCAGTAGGAAGACATTTCACCATTTGAAATCAATTGATAGTGGTGATGAGCTTGCAAGTGGCTATATTCATTGTTACATGCAAAGACTAGCTGAAATGGAGGCAATACCCCTTATTCAATCTACACAACTATATACATATCAAAAAAATTGCAAAGGTGCAAGTTGGCATGCCTGACTAGAACCTGCTATTATTATTGTTTATCCACTTTTGAAGACCACCCCCTAGAGAAAAGTGATTCCTTTGAAAAAAAATTCTTGTCAGAATTGCTACTATACAAACCTTTCTAAAATGTCAAGGCAGACATAGGCCTCAAGAGAGAAAGCATAAAATAGAACTGAAGGCTATTTTATGTTGTGTGCTATGAACCTTGGCATGTCAATAGAGTTATTGCTCCCCCTTCCAATCAAGAGGAAGGTGATAGTGATACCGATAGCACATAGTCTCCACCTCCCATAGATGAATACAAATGGGAGTTGCTTTCTCGACTTGGTGCTACAAAGAATGTTTTCTTTAACTAGCTACAACTATTAGGTAGACAAGACTTTGATCTACATCACAAGTGGGACAAACACCATGTTCCAAAGAATCTACATAGCTTTTCTGAATAGTTCATTTCAACACGTAAATTGCATATAGGAAAAGACACTCTTTGCTCGTTGGTAGCACCTACACTCTATCATCAACTATCTCCTTGGAAAAAGCTTGCTCTAAAGATCATTGAATAACACCATCTTGGCCCATATTCATCATCACCATTACATATGATCATTCAAGGAACTATTGGAACAAGTAAATCATTCCTTATAGAAAAGATCCAAAGAGCATTAAAGACATCGTTGAATCAAAGAATGAATCCTTTGCTTGCTTTAGCACCAACAGGTGTGGCTGCTTACAATATTTATGCCTCCATAGTGCATACATCTCTTTGGATACCAATTAGAGATATGAATCCATTAAAAGGACAACCATTGACCATATTTCAAGATGAATTCAAACATATTAAGTACATCTTAATTGATGAAATGAGCTTCCTGGGGCCCAAGTTGTTGCTTAAAATAGATAGTCGATTGCAATAAGCATTCCTTGGTAGACATATGCAGCCATTTGGTGGCATCTCTATTATACTCGTGGGTGACCTAGCACAGCTACCTCCTATTTTGGACAGGCCTATCTACACTTCTCGCTCCATAGCATTAGCTCTTTCACACACTTTTAATATTGTTGTCATGCTTGACACTATATTCCACTAGCATGGAGAATCCAATATAAAAAAACAATTTCATACACTCCTTTTGAATATTAGAAATTGTCAGGCATGCCATTTTGACTGGAAAACTCTTATGAATCAAACAAATTCCATGCTTTCAGCTAGGAAAAACCAAGAGTTTGATGAAGCTATCCACTTATTCCCAACAAATAGGTTGGTTTCCTTGTAGAATAGAAAAATGCTTCAGCAATTAAATGTTCCCATTGCAATTAGTGATGTTGAAATTTCTTAGCAAATCACACTTGATTATGGCGATGATGAAAAATTCAAGTAGAGCTCTTGCTTGCAATTGGCTAGCAAGTAATGTTGACAACAAATCTTTGGGTGGCAGCTGACTTGGTTAATGGATCATTGGGTTTAGTGAAGGCTATTGTATATGCTAGGGGTGCTAAACCACCTCAACTGCCTAAATATGTTGTTGTCCACTTCTAAAACTACATTTTCACAGTATGGGATCAGGACAATCCAAGAGCCATCCCAATTCCCCCAATCACATAGGGTAGCTAAAGGCAGCTCCCCTTGAAAATGGCTTGGGCGATAACAATACATAAATCTCAAGGCTTGAGACTAGAGAGAGCTACAATAGATATTGGAACTAAAGAAAGGAAAGGAATAATGTTCACAACTCTCTCTCGTGTTAAATCAATAACATGAATACGCATAGATCCACCTTTCTCTTTTGACAGATACTGTAGGCTGCATTCCAACAAATACAATGCACTTCAAATGAAAGAAGAGGATCTCCTTCAACAATTGTCTGCATTCCCATCATGATGAAATGTTTTTGTTCTTGATGGTAACTATACCAGTTCTCCTTTTCCTTTTCATTTCAATGCATTTAGAATTATCGCCATTCCTAATTTTCCTTCCTTCTTGTTCCCTCCATAGTGCAGTGTCAATCACTTATGCCAAGATAGCAAAGGTTTTAATTCTACAGTGATTGCTAAGAGAAGTTGCTATTCAACTCTTGCCCTACATTTCCCCTTGACTCCAACAATAAATGTGGATTCCTTCCTATTCCTGGCTTGACCAAATATTTTTTATATTTAATTTTTCTCTCAATACCTTCCTCTCCTTTCCTCAATAATTCTGCTTCCAGAGCTATCTCCTTTGAACCATTTTTGTCTAACTATATCAGATTCTAAAAAATTTAGATTGCAAATATTTTCAGCTATAACTACAGATCTTGACAATTCTTAATAGCTTCATGCTCACAAGTTTTCCACAGTTTCTGATTTTCATCTACATTCCATTTATATAAAAGGTAAGCCTATATCTTGTTCATTCCATCTCATCTTTTGCAACTACATCTGAAATTCTTCGTCACAAATGCTACAACTATATATATTTTTAAAAATGGATAACACTAATTTCAGCTCAACAAAATTGTCAAGTGCCAGAAGACAATTATATGGAAAGTATAATTGTCGACATATTGTCTCTTTCTCTCTATAGAAGGTATGTCTGCATCTTGTTTATATGATCCCGTCTATTGCAAATACATTAGATATTATTTGTTATAAACTATAGAGCTGTTTATATTTCCCGATTTAGATATTGTCTACCAATGACACATGTTCGCTGCACTGAACTTCAAATTTTCCTTGTGTCTAACTATATTTGATTGAAACCATTTTAGATTGCAAATGTTATGAACTGTGGATACACATCTCCACAATACTAAATACCTTTGCAATCACGTGTTTTTCATGGTGTACAAGCTATGACTACATTCTATTAGATAGAAGGTAAGGCTATATGTCCTTTATTCCATCTCTTATTTCACAACTACATGTCAAATTGTTTTTCATAAACAATACAACTATATATATTTCTCAAAATGTAAAAGAATGATTGCAACTGAATAAAATTTCCAGGTTAATTCTATGATATTTGCACAATCCATAATGCTTAAGATTTGTTGTTAATGGATATTTGATTATGTTTTTGTTTTTGGATGGAAAAACTCACACACATTCAAATATCCATAAACAACATATATTAAGAAAAAATTATCAAGTGCTGAAACATTGGTTTCACAACTGATCATAGTGGTGGGAAATGTATGTTCTTGCTCGGGGGTTTGGTGACAGCCCATACGGTTGCATGACCCAATATGATAGGGTGGAGAGCAGGCCTTCTTTTCTTATGTTCATTCTACATCATGTTTCACCCACAAGGTATGCCTACATCTTATTTATTTAATGTCTTTTATGCACATGCATTGCATATTATTTGTTATAAATTATAGAACTCTTTATTTTCCCTACTTTACATATTGTCTATGAATTACACATATTCATTGCACTAAACTTCACCTCTCCTTTCTTTTTTTTGCAGACCATACTCAAAACAAACAAATTGTGTTTCACATAAGATAGTAATGTCTTAGTGTACATGATCTTTTATCTTAGCTTATATTCATTAGTACTGTGGATATTTTCACAACATTAGATCTTCTATGAGGCCAGCCTCCCCATAGGTTTAGTTTTCAAATTGCATTATGGGAATTTTCAAGAAGTAATGTTTTGTAAATAACCTTTGAGAATGATTAGAAATAAAATAAAAAATTATAGTTTCAAATTTTTGTATCAATCTTCAACAGAATTGTGTGGAGGCAATTATGTCTTTATTCTTAAGGTTCTGCATGTATTATGTAAATACACTGATTTGACATTTCAATTATACTCTAAGCTTTCACATAATTGTATTAACTTTTTGAGATAAAATATTGTCCATTCCTCTAATCAATGGTGGCATCAATGGTCCATATAACACTTAAAATATAGTTTTTGCATGGCTTTGTTGCTGTGAATTTTCAACTTTTATGGGTTTTTCCATCTTTCTCACTGTTGAAACTAATATTGTTTGATTTATGCCTTTAGTTTTTTGGTTGTGGTTGCAATGTTGTAAAATAGTTAATGTTATACAGTTTATGTTGATATATTGTTGCATTTTCAATTTGGTTCTATTGAACAGTCTACATTTTTCCATAAGTTTGTTATTGTGAATCTTCCTGTTTTGTGAATATTGTAACTAAAAAAAATATTCTTTCATTTATGGCTTCTATTTTCTAGCTATGCTTGCAATGCATTAAAATAGTTAGTGTTATACAGTTTATGTTTCTTTCTACAAGGAATTGTTGATTGCCATTCTCTGCCTTAGGCTATATTTTTTCATTTTCAAAAATATGTTGTTGAAAGGGTTGTATTGTTCCAATCGTCTATAAAATGTTGTCCACAAAATACTATATTTTATGTTGCAACCAATACTGTTACATTTATGCTTTACCTTTTGTGGAATGTTGCATACAACAAGTATGTAGCACTATGTATCAATCATGTTTGTATCTACTATGGCATACATACATATCTGTACATAGTGGAAATAGATTGTCCACAACTGCATACATTGTGTCAGTATGTAACTATGTTGTCTGCATCTGCTATGACATATATGCAACTCTGCACATGTCTTTGTTAGTTACTGCTCCCAATGGTGACATTGATGTTCTATTCTTAATTCATCCTTAGTGTGTGCATGTCGCTTCCATTTGGTGTTCCCCTCCACCTATCGGCTCATCATTGCATGTAGTACTAGTGTTACATGTAGTTAATATATGAAGATGATAGATAAAATGGATGCATTAAAATATATCAAATGAAGTTTTAATATTAAGAAAAATTCACATTCATGCAATGTTTTTGGATGCATTTTTTTTTTCAAAAGATTGACTTTTTATAATTGAAATCAATTAGTTTTAGAGAAAAAAGTATATCATAATCATTTTTGTGTCCTGTTTCTACTTCTTTTTAGAATTCATGATTAAATTATCAAAGAAAAACATACATTCCTTTAAAAATGAGGTTAATTTTATATGGTTCCTTATATAACAAAAATCATAGCATTTGTTTCCTCTATATAATAAGATGTTAATATTATTTTATACAAATATATCTATATATGTTATATACAAATGATATCATCTACAAATACCAAAATAAGTATAAGTATATCATATAAAGATTACAAATTATCTATTTTCTAAAAAATTATAATAACAAACTCAAATTCCACTATGTAATAAGAGAAATAAACAATGTCCAATAAGATAAGGATACCCACTTTTCCTTAATATTTTTATTATAGCATCAAATGCTTTATATTATATTTTAAAATTCAATTATTTTGAAACTCTTTTCAAGGGCATTTTCCATCAATTAATTATTCTTTGATAAACATATAATTTACTAGTGATA
The DNA here is from genome assembly GCA_007258455.2 of Sequoia sempervirens. Lineage (NCBI taxonomy): Eukaryota > Viridiplantae > Streptophyta > Pinopsida > Cupressales > Cupressaceae > Sequoia > Sequoia sempervirens. The sequence goes on from VDFB02033137.1 coordinate 24,491, forward strand.
CTACATTCTTTTCTAAATTGTGCAAGTCTAATTTTGACTATAGGTTCAATTTCGTTAATATACATCATAACACATCTAGTGTAAACATACATGATTCAAACCAGTATATTCTATTAAGTTGAAAAAGTGTTCGTCCAATCCACTTTAATAAAATTAGTTGGCAACAGAATGGTCCAAAATTTAGGAATTTTCTTCTATTTATATTTGAGAATCATTTTAAAAAGATTGAAAAATATTAAATGATAATTTTAATTTTTTTAATGCAATTTGGTTAAAAAGTCATATCATCATATAATGAGATAAGATTAACAAGGTTGAGAATATTGTATTTCTTGAATATAAGGAATCTGAAAACAAATATCTTTTAAGTTCAATGAGAATGGTACATTATTTTAATAAATTAAAAAAAAAGGTTAAAGGATACTACATTATTTTCTAAATCGTTCAAGTCTAATTTTGTAGACCTATATGTTAGTTTCCTTAATATACATCATAACACATCTAGTGTAAACATACATGAAAGCAAGTATACTCTATTGAGTTGAAAAAGTGTTTGTCCTATCCACTTTAATAAAATTAGTAGGCAATGGGATGGTCCAAAAAAAAATTGCATGTATTTAGGAATTATTTTCTATTTATATTTGAGAATCATTTTAAAAAGATTGAAAAATAATAAATTGATAATTTTATGTTTTTTCTTGACTAGTAGAATGTAATTTTGTTAAAAAGTTCTATCATCATATAATATATACTAATTAATTTATTGAACTTTTGGGATAAGATTAAAAAAGGTTGAGAATACTATGTTTCTTGAATACAAGAAATCTAAACAAAATATCTTAAGTTCAATGAGAATGGTACATTCTTTTAATAAATAAATAAAAAGATTAAGATTAAAGAATGACATTATTTTTTCTATGAAATTGATCATCAAAACAATTAATAATAATGAAATCAAAAAAATGGGTAAGGAATAGTATTAGTCTTGTTTTTCTAAATGTAGATAAACAATGGAAAGGAATTCATCTACATGATATATTATTTGAAAAATTTAGTGCCAAATTGTGTAATTCTAATGATTTTCTAGCATCTAGAGGGTTCAGGAGATAGCTAAGCATCTTATTAGAATTTATGATGCATTCTTTTGATTTGGGGGTTTAGTTTAGATATCTTTGGTGGAATTTTTAGTAGAATATTAAATCATTTATAGTTTTGAAAGCTTTTCCTATTAAATTCTAGTTTTTAAAGGATGTTAATGTGCTTCGAGATATTTTTGACAAGGGTAGATTGAAGGCATAAAAAAAAGTTTAAAAACACTTCTTTTTACTAGATTATCGTAGTAGTTTATTATTGTGATAGATAAAGTATTATTTAATGTTAAATTTTAAATTTTCTTATCATTTTTTGATTTAATACTTCAATTTTGGATAACTTTTGGTTGTTGGATGGTTCAACTTTCTTCAATGTTGATGCATAGAAATTATATAGCATATTGATCAACACCTCAGATATGCTCAATTTTAGCAAATGAAATATGAATATTGAAATTAAATAGCTATATTTTATTCTTAATACTCGATGGTCAAGATATCTTAAGCCTAAATGGTATTGACTTATGTTTAAGATATCTTCACCAAGTATTAAGAACAAAAATTTATGTTCTTGGTATGGTTTTTTAGTTTGATCTTTCTCCTTATTTTTGTAGTCTATGTAATATACTAAGACCAATGAGCTTTTTTTTACTAGGTCCTTATGATAGAGGTAATACTTAAACATAATATATATAACCAAAATGCCTCCTTATAATTTTTGGATCTCAAAAATATAGGTCCTCAATCCTAAAATGTAACATCTTAGGTCAAGCTCAAGGAAGGTTAAAATAAGAAAAGTATTCATTCATGATACAACTAATCTATTAATGGGCCAATTAATCAGAGTGGATGAAATATCCTTCTATTATAGGCTCTACAACTTGTCAAGGATTTGTTTGAAGTCTCTACATAAGAGATGAAAAAGTTTTGATCAACATCTTTATCAACTACATCCAAGGCATTACAAACTATAAAATATTTCACTATGATTTTTCCAATATTCATGGAAAATCTATGATAACCTCCATTAAATAGATAATCTGGAAATTATTGTATATGAGTCGAGTGTTGGAAATATTACTATATCCTTTCATACACATACAAGGTGGTAGCATGCATAACATTATTATAAAGGGTAAAGCCAAGATAATGAGTGCAATTTTAGTGGAAGTTTTAGGCTTAGAAATAATCCAACAAGAACAATAACCCATCTTGTAAAATATGGGTACTCGTTTCAAAACAAGATCTTGAACCTAAACATATTGGTTTAAGAATAGGTACACATTTTATAAAATTATTAACTTTTTCACTAACCACAAGTTTCTTTTGACCTATATTCATATGACAAGAATGACTAATGAGGGTGATTCAAAATGGGTACTTGCATATGAAAATATCACCAAACCCTATGTTTCACATCCTCCCTCCACAATAGGCTTTGCTACATTTCTAGGTAGGTAATAATTATTTATCTCTTTTTCCAATTCTTTTCAATTTCTAGGGTTTAGGGTTAACTCATGAATAAATGAGTGTGCTTGATAGTAAGCATTTTAGAGTAATATTACCATAGTAGCACATTATTATGCATCATATAAAAAAGCTCTTATTTTAATTAAAGTAATTTTAATCTTATAACATTCATTCTATAATCATGCCCTATTTGAGGTTAGCATATCAAAAAAATTGTAATGTTCCTAGCATAAGTTATATATGGTTATCTCACATTTTGAAAGAATAAGATGATTATGTTGCCCCTAAATGACACATTCCCTACTAAAATGAGGACCCCCTTTTTCATTGATTTTTTTTTTGACTTTTTCAGGTCTTGTACTTGATTTTGGTTGTTGGAATTATTTTTTTCCCTTAAAGGGTTTGAACGTCTTGGTCTTATAAATTTCTCAAAATTAAAATAAAGGTTTTGATCATTAAATTTTTTGGTCATTTGGGGAAGTTATAGGTCATTTTTTTGGTCTATTAAGGAATTCTAGAGTTTATAGGTTCATCTAAATAGGTCTTCTTTCCCCATAATATCCTCAATCATCTGAAAGCACACAACATTTTCAAATTCATAATTTAACTTATCTAGTTTATCACATAAATTCAATTATCATAAAAGAATATATTCTTAACGACTGTATGTTTCCACAATGGCCATACTATTATCAAAATTTTACATCTAGTCAAATCTATAGGTATTTTAGTTTGAGTGACCGCCACCCTATTAAGAACAAGGGTGCATTGATGGAAAAGGTTAATAGAAGTATATATTGTTTGATTGGATATTTTATGCTCATTTTAATGAATTACAAGCCTTGTTTGACCTTTAGACCTAATTTCCATAGATTTTGGAGTGTGCATG
>VDFB02033139.1:0-47775 GCA_007258455.2 Sequoia sempervirens
TCGCATGAAAATGAATGACTTATTCATTTTAGGTCAAGGTTAAAAAGCTTCCACGTCGCCATTTCGAGCCATGAGATTAGCATTCAGTTATTTCACAGGCTAGGTCGCAGCCCAGGCGCGCGACTTTCTCCAGTCATTTTTCATGAGGTTTACAAAATAAAACGTTTTTACTTCCTTTTCAAATATTCATTAAAAATAAATTCGATTTATCATGCTAGGCATGATTTAAAAATATAATCATGCGGTTTGAAATGAAGACATTTAATTTAATCAAAGTTCGTGGCTTGTGAAAAACGTCACATTTTGAAATTTCGACCTCCTTCTAAATATATGAATAAAGCGCCATTAAAAACTTTGTTTTCAACATATATAAACATATATAAATTTAACTCTTTTCATTTCTCCAAAAGATATATAATATATATATTTATATATTTAACTCTATTCATTTTCCAAATGATATATATAATATATATATTTAATTTTATTATATTTAATATATTTATAATATAGTTTTAATCTACATTATATATATCTATGTATATATATCAAGTTTAAAATAAACTTATATACATAAATGTATATCCTGTAAAAACTATATTATATATAATACTAAATATATAATTATATTTAATAATATACATATATACCCGTATACATTTTTATTTTTCAAAGTACGTATACTGCGAGCCAGTCAGCATACTTTCATTATACGTACCCATGTATATGTGTATATAAGTGTATTATTAAATTCAAAGGCTAAGATTAAACATCATTAATTTCACCACAAACATCAGGCGGAATGTGTACATATATATATACCTGTATATACGTATGTATGCGTACATACATGTCGACACATGTGTATGAGCATATCCGTATGCTTAACGTACACATGTATTGATATGTCTATACATATTAATATGTGTTCACAATATATAGATGTACATGCATTCCCATTCAATCATTAACATAACATTCACATCATTCATACTTGGGTCATGGTATAGCAAGTCTAACATTTAAACAATCACATCTCCTAAACATAAAGAAGTGAATTCAGAACCTTAATGTCAATAAACAAGCCTATAGACGACTTACTCTTATCTCGACAAACAGACTTGGCTTACTCAATCTATAGTATGTGTGTGTATGCTCAATTTGGTAATTGTTACTGTTTACCCGACCAAGTTCCTCCCCGAATGATGTCTCTCCTCTATCCGGAGGAACAGTCTTCATACCTGCACATCATGACATGACATCGGCAGTCATATGCTCATAACAAGGTAAAAACATCTCACAAGTTAGAATAACATTATTCCATAATTGTATGCAACATTTAATCAAGACTAAATCATTTAGAAGTAACAATCAAATGAAACCATCATTTAAACAGGACTCATTCACTTAATAACGAGATCAACCATGTTTTATTCATCATCAAAATTCAAACATTACAATCAATTGCCCTATACAATAATAGCTATAAAATCGGGATGTAACATAATGATTCAGCTCAGTCATGTATATAGGGAATGCACTCAGTCCTTAAATGTTTTAGTTTGAGTTTCTCCATTTTATCACAAAAATAGGTTGGCAGTCCTTTGTGCTACAACTCTCTTGAAAGTCAGCTAATGCCTCAAAGGCATGCTCTTTCCTTATCTTTGCTACTTCAAACATGTATTACTCTTAAGAGGCACGTCCATTGATTTTGTTTGCCACTTGAAAGATGGTTTATAACACTCAAGCACACTTCTATACCACTTAAACCACTAAAATCATGTTGCCAATACATGAGGTGGTCTCTTGCTTCACTTTAGCCACTAAGCTTCCTGACAAAAACTACTCATAAACATTTTGTTGGTGTTTCAATTCCCACCTATGGAGTGCATATTGGAAACGGACAGCTATGCACAATATTAACTGCTCTTCAAATTAGGAGGGGAAGCTCCCTCTTTTGTTGATATGTGTAAAAAGTAAAGTAATCTAAGTTCCTATCTTTTTGATTCAGCTGGTAGAGGCACAAGGTTATAAAACCAAATACATTGCAGCTAAGGTTTTCTCTGGTTTCTGTAGATCTTAACTACAACTAGGCTAATGCTATAACTATCCTATCTCCTTAAGTAAAATTAGAGAAAAAGGAGTTAGGAGCAATTGGGAATGGTTGACGATAAACTCTATCTCAGGATTCCCAAGGAGGTGAAACACTCTATCCGAGGTGTAGGCTGAAATAAAGGTTCATGGAAACAAACATGAAATGAAAAGCTAGTTCTCAGGATTCCCAAGGAGGTGGAACACTCTATCTGAGGTGTAGGCTGAAAAGAAGATTACTAGAAACAACATGAAACGGAAAACTAGATCTCAGGATTCCCAAGGAGGTAAAATACTCTATCTGAGGTGTAGGCTGAAAAGAAGATTACTAGAAACGACATTAAACGATAATCTTTATCTCTAAATTCCCAAGGAGGTGAAACACTCTATCCAACGTGTAGATTGAAAGAAAGATTATTGAAACACCAATAGTAAATCTGGGACAGCAAATTGCATAATGAAACACACACACAATAGACGATCAAACCAACTTTATATTAAACAATGCAAACAAATACTGAATAGTGATATTGCAGGCAAGGTGGCACAACAATTTGCTATCACGAGCAAAAGTTAAAATATAATGAGCAAGGGTTTTCTTATTTATAGAATCTCAAAGGAGTAGAGAACCCTAAAATCTCCTTGAGTTAACATTCAGTGTTTCCATCATGCAAGATTTATTCCTAAGTCTAAATAAAGATAACCTAACAGTTAACTGGAAAAACTACCTCAGTTAATTGATTCTAAATAAACTAATTGGACTTTGCAACATGCAAGTCCTTATTGATATGAGAGTCAACTGATAACCAACATCAGTTAACTGAAATATAACTAAGCAAGAACTCCATATGTACATAGGTATCTTTAAAATAGACATGCACAAAAGGTGGGACAACGTCTTGAAAGGTGGGACATCCTGACATAGTAGTTCACTAGCTGCAATCACGAGCAATTAACTCCTCCACCAAGTTGTTAACTGCGTCACCATCCAAAGCACTAATACTCCTCTGAAGTGTTGTAACCTTTTCACACATCACCCCATTGCAAATGGGGAACCCCTAACTTTTGCTTTGTTCGGGTCTTTTGGCTTGGTTTTTGGTTTGTTTTGCTGTTGTCTCTCTTTTCTTCCGTCTGTCTTTCCGGGGATGTGCCCGTCTGGATTGAAATTTTGGCCAAGTCTGAGAACTAGGGTTTGCTATTTTTTGGCCAGTTTGAAGTCAAATGGAGCAAATAGGTTGAAATATGAGCTTGGCGTTGCAGTCAGTAAGCTTTTAGCAGGTCCCCAGCAGAATTTACATTGAATTCCGACAACTTACTATTTTTAGTAAGTACCTAAGTTGGGACGTTCTCTCAGCACTTTTGAAGTTTCGATCATTGCATTGCATCCAAAGCATGTCAAGCTATTTGTCTGCAAATTTTAAGCTGAAACGGACAACTTTCTATTTTTAGCAAGTTCACCTTCAGGAGCTATTTTTAGGGTTTACATGCGAAGTTTTTTAGTGCATGCCTGAAGAATATTTTTGGGTTTTCTGAGACCTACACAGTGATATAACATGCAAGATGAGATGATGACTTTCAGAACTCAGCCTTCGGATGCTATTTTTAGGGTTTGCATGTTGGAATTTTCTACGCATGTCTGTACATTCTTTGTGGGTTTTTCGAAAGCTTCACAGTGGTGTAACATACAAACCAAGATCAAGACCCTTTTCAGAGCTGCCTTCAGAGGCTATTTTTAGGGTTTGCATGCAGGACTTTTCAGTGCATTTTAGGTTATTCCTTATGGGTTTTTCAAGAGCTACGCAGTGATGTGACATGCAAACGAAGTTGGTCACTTTTTCGGGAACTTACTATTTTTAGCAAATCCACTCTGGCAGCCCCCCCCAGCACTTCAGTATCACAAACTGACCGACATGCAACAGAAATGGGGTCAAACGGAGATCGTTTAAGCAACATGCAATTCAGATTAGAGTTTCCAACTTCGGGACCCAAAATGAGGGGTCAAATGCCAAAATTTTCGAAAACCAGTGTATCCCACTGCGATAAGTATCTTTCAAGCTATCCACTGGTAAAATTTGAGGGCAATCGGAGCACTTACTATTTATAGTAAGTCATTTCTGAAACAGGCTATAAATAGTAAGTCAGCAGCAGGCGCTAGTGTGAATAGGCAAGTCATCCCATGAGGGTCACACCATTCTGATTTCAAGTCAAACGGAGTTGGGGAAGTCATGAAACTAAGTAGTTACTATAAATAGTAAAACACCTTCAGAAACATGCTATAAATAGCAAGTCAGCACGAGATGGTAGTATGAACAGCTTAATTAGGTCATGAGGATCTTGTGCTTAAAATTTCAGATCAATCCAAGCTTCAGAAGGGTGAAAATCAGAAACTTACTAAATATAGCAAACCAGGGCAAGCAAGCTAAAAAATGGCTAAGTCTGAACAAATTCGTACTCACCCTGTCAAATGCGCCCAAGGTGAAGCTGGCAGAAGAATGGAAAAAGTTTCAAGTTTGGAAATTCCTGCTCATACCCTCAAATGCCCCCTCAAGGAGAAATGGAGGTGATGAAAAAATTCTAAGTCTGAAGAAATTCCTGCAGAACCCCCTAAATGCGCCATGTCATGAAGTGAGGTTTTGTTATCACGGAATCTAGCAGCGCTCGTTCCACGGATAACCCCCCTACGAAACTTGTCCGTTTCCTAGGATTCGTGAAGTTCAAGCACGCATAACGAAGTGATTTTCGAGCCACCTCGAAATGCGTTCCCAAGTCTCGAATAGTCAATTCGAGCATTCCCCCTTGTTCGCCTCGCAAAGACCTTCGAAACGAGATCTTTCGCGACGTTTCATTGTTCATACTTTGCAGATTGCGAAAAATGCAGTGGCACTGAAAAAGTGCGCTCCTGCCTTGACAAATTTGACTAAGTCTGGAAATGCAAGGGCGCTAAAATTTAGCGCCCCTGCATGAAGTGAAATTCTAAAAAATGTAAGGGTGCTAAATTTTAGCGCCATTACATTTTTCTTCGACACTTAAACGTTTTTCATGCTTCTGGCATGTTTCTTCATGTTTTCGCGTTTTTCGTCAATCGTGCCACTTTTTGTGCCTAAATTTATTGCACGACTTGAGTTAGGTTTTTAATTCTCATTTTCAATTAAGTGAATGAGTTCGCCATTTTATTGTCTACATTTCATTTTATCTTCTTTTCTCTCTTGCTGGGCGAATTGCACTTCAACTGCAAATCACGTTTTTGGAGTTTCGCCATTCTTTCCTCAGCAAGTTTTCGCGCCTTGGTTCTGGTAAGTCTTTTGCATTGTCTTTTTCTTATGTTCTGTATATGATCTATGTTCATTATTTGCGTGTTGTTCTTCATTCGTGTTTTTGTTTCTTACATTCACGTCTTTCATCTCATTTCGTGTTTTGTTCTTTCCATTCGCACTCTTCTCTTTTCTAACCCCACGCTTTCTCTTCCTTCGCGTTTTCCTCTTCATGTTTGCCATTCATTGTTTGCTTTCATTGCACGAATATTGGCAAGCCTTTACTAACCCTACGCATTCTTTTCTTTGTTTTCCTAAACGCATAGTGTTCTTCATTCGTGCTTTTCTTTTCAACACCCATCCCTATTCTTCATACGCGTTTCTTTCCCCATTCTCCTCTGTACGCAATGTCCCTTGAGAACTTCTATCTACCCGACATGTTTGTGTTGAAATATCTTTGTCAGAAGCTCTTCATTCGTTTTGGTAAACATTGAAAAGATTCATCATTGTGAAAAAGAATTCCTTTGACCCTTGAATGCGTATGTAATTGGATGGAGACAATTTCGAAAGCTTTCATTGTTATAAACATTGCATTTGCTAAGCTCAAGCGCCTTCGCCATTCCTCCTTGCATCTACATTTTCAAAATTGCCAAAATTTGCAAAAGCGCTGAAATTAAGCGCCATGACATTTCAAACATGTCAAAAATTGCCTAACACTGAAAAAAGTGTAAGGGCGCTAAAATTTAGCGTCCTTACACCAAAAGCAATTTTCCAAAAATGTAAGGGCGCTGAATTTTAGCGCCCTTACACTTTTTTCAAACTTTTTCCAATTTCTTCCAAATGAACTTCATTCTTGACCAGTGCACTCCTGAGCCTCATTTTTCCGCATTCGTGCATCGTTTTGCGTGCCTCGCCATCCGCTTCATGAATTCCTATCCTCGTGCTCATTTCGCGCTTACCCATGTTTTCTAACAATTGGTGTTTGTTCTGGCTAAACGGATTGCAGTCTACTTTCAGAGATCGTCAAATCAAGAGTGATCAGAGTTCCAGTTCTTTTTGATGACTGCTACAAAACCTCCTTCTTCGAAAGCAAAAGGCAAGATGAAGTACAAATATCAAGGCGTCTATCCGCCAACTATGGTGCTTTCAAAAGTTGAAGAGATAAAAGATACAGAAGTTGGCCACCAAGACTTGGTTGACTTCGCAAAGTTGACAGAGACGAAGCCCCTCCCTGATTCAATGAGAGCAATCGTACACAGCAATCTCCACTTGGTGGCGATGTTCCCTACAGCTGCGCACAATACTGAGTTTGTTCTTCAAGTTGCGTCTCATTACATCCGAGAAAGCAGAAGTGTGATCGACTCTTCCGGGCACGAGATTCTGAGACTCGACCCCGACTTCTTTGATATTGTCTTCAAAGTCCCTCACATGGACAAATATATTGACATCTCTATATCAAAAGCACAGGAGATCTTTGATGCTGATCCCAATAAAGCCAAACAGTTGATAAATACTCAATGGCTCAAGAAGCCTAGATCGTCTGTTTCTAGATGGCCGAAAGGACTCCTGAGAAGTGACTTCAAAGATGACGTCAAGGATATGATCACGTTTCTGAGCAGAGTGAAGGGTTTGCCGGAATCATCCACCTTTCACGATTGGATGTATGAGTACATCAAGATCATAAGGAGGCAGAAGGTGCATATTGACTGGGGTAAACAAATCAGTGATGAGATGCACGAGCAGTTGATTAATGCTCCTTCTACATTGAAGTTCTACATGACTTCTTACCTGGTGTACGCAGCAGCTGTGATGAGACAATTCCCAGGTCTATCTACAAAGGGGAATCGAATGATGGTACCTGTGTACAGATATTTCTATCAGTTGGAGCTGAAGGAGAGCTTTCATCATTTCAGACGGGTCACTGATGCTTTCTTTGCGCCTTACTCTTCAACTTTGATCTGGCTTTGGAAAGAAGAGAGTATGATGAGGCTTATAAGGTGGTAAGTAAAGTTGGATGTATTTTTCTCCAATTCCCAACGTTTACTTACTTGAGAGTAGGTTGTTACACCGGTTGTCCCTACATGCTACCACGTTATCCTTCGGATAAGTGGGTTCTCATGGAAACATGCAGACAGCTGATGTCAGTGCAAAAAGAACAAAGAAGCAACCACAAGCGTGGATTCAAGTTTCCACTGACCATCGGCAGATATACTATCCAAACTGCACAAAAGGCTAAGTCTGTCTATGCTGAGATGCAGATCATGACCATCAAAACCTACAGGTATAGGTTTGATTTTGACTACCGAGATGTCAGAAAGAAGTTGCAAAAGGGTCACCAACACAGGTACCGTTTTGAAGGACATCTGGGCAGGATTGCAGAGATGAAGAAGCCATTCGCAAAATGGACTATTGCAGTTGACAGTTCAACAAATTAGAGATCTTGGTATTGCTGATCTACCAGAGGATTTTGAGGATCTAGGTGATATCATGAAGCTGTCTATGATGAGCAAGGCATTGCTAAAAGGCCGTTGCCTGCAATACAATGGTCTAGGAAAGAGGTCCACCCGGCATGAGAGAAAGTGAGACCAATCCTAGCCAACCAGAAGAATGGTTACACAAAACATGGTCATACAATGAAAAGTTTCAGGACAGACTCAGAAGGAGAAGAGTCCGACGCAGAAGCTCGCCAACAGCAAGAACTCCGCGACAAAAACAAGTCAGAGGCCGTTCCCACTTCTTCGCGGAGAGGCCCTAGGATCAAGTTCACTGTTGGCAAGAAAGATACCCAGGCTGTCCAAGAGACAGAGAAGCCGGAATCCCATCCATCTCGTTCAAAGGGTAAAAAGCCCATTCTAGAGGAGGTAGCTTCTGATGAAGAAGATAATTCAAGCGACCAATCCGCTAAAGATGAAGATTCAGCAGAAGCAGACTCTGATGCCGAAGAGGTTTCTGAAAGCGGGCAAGAGTCTGATGAAGATTCTGAAGAAGGATCGAAAGGAAGGTGATGACTTCAGAGAATTGTGAGCGAGTCGAGGAGAGACAAGGGGTGATCGGAACAGGGCATGGAAGAAATAACTACTTCTCCTCCACGAGGAATGTAGTTGAGGGAAATCCACCAGGTATCATCACCCGTGACTTCAAGCGTTCCTCATACCCCTCAGATCCAAGAACTCCTCCACCTCCACGTTTCCCTCGTCACCTATCCTACCACAAGCATTCACGCGGCCGAGATATCCCTATCCACGCAGCATCAGCCCGGCTTGATACTCCATGATTGACAAGCATTCATACGGTTGATATCTTGTCAAAGCCCACCATCGTCCATTCCTAGCTTGTCTTAGCCAGCGTGTAATCACTTCCTTAAGCGAATTCAATGCTTTCATGGAATGAGTCAATGTGATCAGCTCGAAATAATGTCAACTACAGGGGGCAATGATGATAAATACTTCTCAATGTCACAATACAATGGGCAGGTTCAGATGTGACAATAACCGGAGATTGGCAATGGTGGATTAAATCAAAGAAGTTCACACTTCTTTTTCTTCCTCCTTGGCTAATATCTCAATTTGTCGAGGCGCCAAAGAAGCAAATGATTTCTCGGAGAATTTCGATATGAAGAGATAGTTCTTCAAAGGCAAAAGGGAAGAAGAAGGAAAAAAAGTATACTCAATTTGAATGGTGATAAGTCAGCCCTAGGACCAATAAGTGGCACATACCACCAAGTGAAGAAGGTGATGTCAATATGAAGGACTACACGGTAACAAAGGTCCAGCTTGGCAAGGTTACCAACGAAAGTGCAAAAGCCGATGCGCAAGTCACTTTGGATATCTTGGCAGGAAGGTTGGACAAAGTTGAGCAATCTCGTAACATGTACAAACAGAGGGCAGAGCATTATGCCATTGTTGTAAAGAGACTTGCCGGTTCTCCAAGTAATGCACAACCGCTGACAGTGGTTAGTATTGAAGACCAGTATCCAGAAAGGCGAAAATTACGCCTCAAAGCCCGAGGTGTTCTATGACTTTGTTGAGAAAAAGATCATCGAACACGGATCTCGGATAATTTTAGCTCTGAGGATGAGAAAGAAACCACCATGTTAGCCAAGCTCTGTGAGCTTGATAAAAGAAAATACTTTCGGAGGCCTTGAGACATGGAAAAATGCATTGTCATAGTCGGAAATGAAAGCAGTAAAGCTCCAGCAAATTGGTGGAGGTTGGGGTAATTCGGAGCAAAAGAAAAAGTTTGTAGGAAGAATCCCTTTAAAACCACGAGTTCAAAGTGGTTCAATCTCTCGCCAAAAGATCTTCACAAGTGAAGATGTCGGCCGGGCATCGCACTATTCTTGACAAAGTATGAGAGAGTTGCCGGTCAACTTCTTGAGGCATATCTTCCACGACCCGAAATATCCACGATCTTCAAAGGAAACCCTCATAGAATTTGATTGTGATTCCGGACTTCGAAGCCGGCCGGAACATCATTTGTGATACAAGGCTCACATTGGACAACTTTGAAGCGCATCTTGGCGGGTGCAAAAAGGTTCACTCATCGCCATGAGATCGATCAGGAATTCACACCATTGTGGATTACCGTTGGTCGGATGAAGTTAGTCGCGAGACTAGGAGGAAATTTGAAGACTTCGCGCCAATGCAAAGAGGCATGAAGTAGCCCCTATTCTCGAGTGTTAGACATTTCCGGTGCATCCCATTATGCATCTTGTAAATATTTCTCGACATTTTCGAATGTCATTTTGTAAATTGTAATTACACCAAGTCCAAAGATGTAATATTTTGAAAACAAATTACACTTTGACTTTGGTCAAAGTTAGGTGAGATCTCCTAAAATCGCTCACCTAACTCTCCCTGATTTTCTCAATCTCTTTCCTTATTTTGCTCATCCCTCTTTCTATATAATGTGAGGGATTTTTCATTGTAAAGGATCTTTTAGCCTTTTGCAACGAAGTGCTGCCCTTTTGTAAGCAAATTTGTGAAACTTTGCGTTCATGCTTTGTGAATGAGATTCAATCAATAAAGAAAAGGATTGCAAGCCAAACTTTGCGTTGGATTCGATACTTTTGTGAGTTGATCTGATTTGGTAGTGATTAGTTCAAGGAATCTGAAAGACTCTAAGTAGTTGATGTAAACTTTGTGTTACATTTGTTATTTAGATTGCATTGTATTTCTTTTATCATTGGTTGAATGATCTATAAGACTTTGTGCTTATAATCATTCATGCTCTTGCATGTTCTTGTTGAATAATCTACAAGACTTTGTGCTTGTAATTATTCATACTCTTGGATACTTTGTTGAAGGATCTACAAGACTTTGTGCTTGTAATCGTTCGTGCTCATTGACACTCTTGTTGGATGACCTACAAGACTTTGTGCTTGTAATCGTTCATGCTGTTTGAAGAATTGTTGCGTCTAAGAAGACTTTGTGCTTCTAACGTAGCAAACGGTACGTTTACGCAGATCCAACATTGATAAAGCTACGGAACGACTTTGTGCCTTCGTGAGCTTTCCCTTTTTAATTTATTTGTTTGTTGTTAATTACTTTTGGTATCTCTCGCTTTGACAAGATAGAGATATTGGCATTACTGCTAGTTGTTCGTTTCAAGTTATCAAGAATTCGGAACTTCCAACACGTGAAGCATTGTAAACATCTTCTCTGAAAAAAGAGAGAAGGATGAATGTAACACACCCCCCCCACTCCGTGAATTTCGTGTACATTTTGTAATTACTTGTGTGATTTACTATTGTTTCTCTTAGCAGTAAGAAGGGCGCCTCCCCTTTCCGAGAGGAGAGATTCATATCTCACAGAGCTGTGGCTGAAGTCCAAGTTGTGTAATCTATCGAAAGCTGATTACATAATTTTCACCCAACAGGTTTGGAAAAATATCAAAGGCAAGTCAAAGTTCCTGCTTGACCCCTGTTATGTCCCCTTTTTCATGAGCATTGGAGTTTGGAGGAATTAGCCTATTCCTGATCCTCGTAGGCTAATGGAGCTTGATAAGAGGGTCATTTGGCAGATGCCCAGTTGATTGGTTGGTTCGTTTCGTGATTCAATCTACATATGGAGGTGTTCTAATGATTTCTTGATATGTTTCTATTTTTAGAAACCTCATGTTATAAAGTAATGTTATGTTTGCACTTTATGTTATGAATAATTATTTTATTATAAAGTGCAAAATAATAATAAAATAAAACAAAATAATATTCCTTCTAGAAGGTGACTTGGGAAAGTTCTAGAAGGAGGCCGACCTCTTGAGGAAAAAGTATAAAATGGACATCATGGGCTTCATTCTCATCATCCAGATTTGATGTTGATGATTGGTGATTTATTCTTGAGCATTTGTGGAGTGAAGTGGTCTGTAGATAATCAATTGGTCTTTGGGAACGAAAACTCCCATTGATTGCATAACTGAGGGAGTGAAATATCTCTTGAAGGGTTGCAGATTTGGAGGTGATACTTCAGTCACTTCATTGGGTAAAATTTGTGGCCTTTGGCCAATTTTACTTATATCGAATTGAGGAGCTTGGATGGCATTTTGGATTAGAGAAATATTCAGATCTGTGTTATTGGCAACTTCAGATTTTGTCTGAGACTTATATCAGCCATCGACTTCTTCATTGGAGGCATAGAAGCCACTGTTTTTTCATACTAGCATTGGGACGTCTCATTGTGGCGGCTGGTGGGAGTTTAATCGTTTCTTGGGACGCTGCCATTATTTACCAGACTTATCAGCACATAGAGGAAGCCACGATTTTATATATTGCAGCCTTGTTTAGCCACGACTTGGCCTTCTACCATGGGCGCACCATATTAGGGGTTGTGGAGATCATTCTTGTTGCATATTGGAGGCTTATAGACTTGGCCATTATTTTATTTCTTCAGACCAACCAGAACAGGGGCGATCTCTTCAGAAATTTATATTGTTGACGTATGATCTTCATTCTCCAAGACTTTGCTTGTTCCTCCATTGGTGGTCAAGGGCGACTTCAAAGAACCAGGTTCCCTTGTTTAAATTCATGCTTATTATCTGTATTTATGCATATTAGGAGGTACGGCTGTAGGTGAAGTTGCATCAGATTTTAGTTCATGTATATGAGCCAAGAGTCTTGGCCTTTATCTCATTGCCATTGTCGAATGTTGCATTATCAATAAAATAACTGGAGTTGGAGGTTCTCTATTGAATTATTGTCTATTGGAAGTTAAGTGGATGTATGTCAACTGTTTGACAAAATGACTATAGGCTGTAGCTGTACATTTGGGTCATGAAACTTCATATATTTGCATTAAAAAATCCAAAAAGAATATCGTATTGCATGTAGATCAGATTGTAGGCATTGTAGAAGTGTTTAAATTAATCTTAGCTTCCATTTTTATCAAGCAACTTCAAACTGAAAACCTATATTAGCAAGTTACAAGGTTGCACATGAATTGTTTGACAAAATTACAAACAACAGATTAGGGCAAATTGTGATCAGTTTGAGCAAGGCTCATTACAACCCCCTAAATGCGCCCTCATCTCATGAAGATGGATGAAAAATAAGCTAAGGCATGAAAACTTCCTCCTCAGCATGCCAAATGCGCCCTCATCTCAAGGTGGTGATGAAAAAAGTTTCTAAGTCAACAAAATTCCTACAGAGCCCCCCAAATGCGCCCAAACATGTTGAAGGTGTTGGCTTTTTGAAAAATATTCTAAGTGTTAGAAACTTCCTGCTTCTACCCCCAAATGCGCCCATCTCCAATTTGCTAGGTGGATAAAAGTTTCTAAGTGTTGGCTTATTCCTTGACCACCCCCAAAATGCGCCCAAGGTAAAAGTGGGTGGAGTAAAAGTTGTCAAGTGGCGTTAATTCCTCCATGACATGCCAAATGCGCCCAAGTGAAGTTAAGAAAAAGTTGCTAAGTGTTAAATCCTCCTTGACCCTCAAAATGCGCCCATGTTAGAAGTGAGGTCAAGACAAGTCCTAGGGCGTTGGAAGTTAAATCCTCCTCAGTATGCAAAATGCGACCAAGTGCAAGGTGAAGTAAAAACATAAGCTAAGGCGTTAATTCCTCCCTGATGCATCAAATGCGCCCAAGTCCAAGATGAAGCTAAGACGTATGCTAAGTGAAAATTCCACCTTGACATGCTATATGCGCCATGACTGGAGAAAGATGAATGGAGAGAAATATTTAAAGCAAAATTCAAAATTTCTTCCCTAACCCCTTATATGCGCCCATGCTGGTGATGAGACTTAAAAAAAAAAATTAAGTGTTGAAATTTATTCCACCCCTAGAGAAATACGCCTAAGCTTGACAAGGGATGATGAAATTTGTTAAGGCATGAATAAAATTGGCAAGGATGAGTCAAAATACTCCAGCTTCATGAGATTGAAAAATATTTTAAGGGCCAAACAAGGAAATACGCCCAAAGATCAGGAATGAAGATACATTTGATGGTAAAATATTTTTCTAAGGTTAAAATTCAAAAATTAAATGAACCCCTTCGTTCGTAGACACATGAATTTGATGCTTTCTGAAGGGAATTTTCTTCTGGGTACTGGATATCTTCATCGAGGAGATGATTTTGAAATTCTTCATGCCCTGCCGGAGACTTTAAGATGGAGATTTTCCTCGTGCGCCTGGTTGATGAAATTTCCTAGAGGAAATAAATTATTTCTAAGGCAGATGGGCTGGAAATTTGGCTAAGGCATGAAGAATTTGAGGAAGAAATTTGCTGGACGAAAAGTGATGAACCCTATCAGATCTGGAGATCACTCAGACATTGGAGATCAAAACATGGAGATCAGGTATGTAAGGAGAGTTTATATATTAAGTGTTCTAATGTTCTTCTCTTTATCTGTTTTGCAGGATGAACGCCGAGGCCAAAGCACAATGACTTGAAGTGACAAAGTAAATAGTCCAAGATGATAAAATCATGAAGGGAGATGTTGGAAGAAATGGCTAAGTGTTGGAATTTCTCCTCAAAGACCCAATATGCACCCAACGCAGTCAAACGAATGGCAAGCGGGAATGATTGAATCCAAGACAAGAGAATCTTTCAAGTTCAAAATGAAGGAAAAGATGAAGGCTCAGGTGTTAAAAAGTCATCCTCAAGCACTAAAATGCCCTCAAGGCTAAGGATGAGGAGTGAACAAAAGGCTTCAATGTTAAAGAATGACAACGGAATGGGCTAAAGAGCGAAGCAGAGAAATTCTCCTTAAGTGCAAAGTCCTTCGATGACCCAAATGATGTTCTCCAGCGTGCTTCGTACAAGCTTAAGATGCAGTGGTAGGAAGGAAGAAAATCACCATCAAACAGGTTAAAAAGTTACAGCCTTGAAGTGTTAGATCAAGAACGTGCCTGCCATATCCATTCAAGGAGTTGAAGCAGTGTTGACCAAACTCAGGCTGTTTGCAATCAGAGAAAGAACAATGTGAACGTGTTTCCAGACAAGAAACTTCTAGATGATGGTGGGCATTAATTGCTCATTTATTACCCCACTCCTCTTGGTGGCAGTTTTTAGGGTTAGGGCTGATGTGGCTTAATCTGAGCCCTCCATTTGATTGTAATTTGAGCCGTCCATTGGATTGGGCCAGCTATAAAAGGGGCATCCCCCCTCATTTGTAATTCATTCGAATTAGAGATTAGAGTAGAGATAGGAAGATAGAGAGACAACTTAGAAGTAGCATAGCATAGATCGATAGTGTAGTTTGAAGAAGGAAAGTTTTTCCTTTGAAAACTTTGTAAGAAATTGTTGTGAACAATCTCTCATTAAAAAGAGTTTTCATTGATGATGATCTCGTCTTTTGTTGTGAGTAGCTAGCAAGGTTTCTTCATCCTTCTGATTCAAGTAGTAGCTTAAAGTAAAGTAAATTTCATTTCATGCAAGTAGTTAGTAATTGTGGACTGTGGTCTTCAATTTGAGCAAACTTCGTCTATCCATACCACTGATGGTGAGTTCGCCTTGCGTGGTCAACTGGAAACTTGTGGACTTAACTTCGATTACGATCTTCATGTTGGTATGTGTCGTTGTGACGGTGTCTTCATTGTTGAATTGTAATCTGAATATCTTTAGTTACTCCCCTTGAAGATTGCACCAGTTCCGTGGAGGCTGTCCGAAGTGAGGCAAAACGGAATCTGGTTGAGGCTTGTGAAAATTGATCTCCATGTCCCACGCGTAGATTACTCCATAGCATCTTCTATCCCTGCAACCATTTCAATTCAGTACTTTCTGGTTAGTTTAGGAAACAAGAGCTTTATAGACAAACCTTTCGAGCATTCAAATTTCTTTCTCCAATGTTGAACAATTTTGTAAGTCCCCTTGAAATACCAGCAAATCACATCGAGCCAACTGAGACTATCCACTGCATGAAGGAACCTTGGAGTTGAATGCATGATCTTTCTAGCAATCTTAGCATGCAAGAGATTTTGTTCAAGAGAGAATAGGGTAGCCGTTGGCAACTTTATTCTGTGTTGGTGCGGTCATGAAAAACACATCAACATGAAGTACTCGATGTCTTCGCAACATCTCTTCACCATCTATGATCTGACTCTGCAGTTCTCTTCCACACTTGGCCACCTCATCAAATAATGTTGACATGACTGTAAGTTGATCCAACTTACAACCAATTGAATCACCGCTGCTCGATGTAGTCACCATCCTCACGCTGATACTAGCAAGGGACTTGCGACACGAAAGTTCTCACTAACATGAGTGCACTTGTCACCTTTTCTCTGCTCTCGGTCAATTCTACAGAAATTGTTTCATGTCTTTTTACCTTGAAGATTAGTTATTCTCTCCAAGTAAAAATTGTTTCCTTATCCTCTTTTGTAGTGACCGAGTCATATGCCATCCTCAAATGAGAGACCATGATCTCATTCTATGGTTTTTCAACTGCTATGTCTTGCTCTGAATCTTGAATCTTTGTGCAAATTTCGTGGGCATTGTACCTCAGCTGGTACAACTTTGAAAGTATGAAACAACCCCTTGTGACGAACTCTTCTTCCCAATCTTTCAGGCGCTTCCCATATACAACCAGTTGACTTAGCTATTTTTTCTCTGCCGGTAACTCTTATCATCTGCAGGAGCAAGGCGGTGACATTTTCAATGTTGTGCATAAGGTTGGAGATATATTGAAGAAGCTGCTAGTTTTCAGCCTTGAAGGCTGCTTTACCTTCACCATCTTTTATCACTCTCTCCTTTATGCTTGCTGTTGCAACTTCGAGGAGATCCACATCTGCTTGGCGTGTGCTTTTACCAAGGTTGACCTTTATCAACGTGAATTCATCAACCTCTACTTCATCCAAGTTTTTATCCTCTGGAGGTGCAAGGGTTTCAATTACAATCTCTTTGTCAGCATTCCTTTCCACATGAACTTGCTTCTTGCACTTTTTATCTGTCGTGTCTTGATAGACATGATCAAATTCCACAAAGTCCAGTTGATAGGATGGTGTTATCACGAAACCTAGCAGCGCTCGTTCCACAGATAAGCCCCTACGAAACTGGTCTGTTTCCTAAGTTTGTGAAGTTCAAACATGCAAAACGAGATGATTTTCAATCCACCTCGAAGTGCGTTCCAAATCCTCAAACAGTCAGTTTGAGCATCCCCCTATGTTCGCCCCGCGAAGACCTTCGAAACGAGTATCTTTGCGAGCTCTCACTGTTGATACTTAGCGAATTTGGGAAAAGTGCAATTGTCTTAAAAAACAGCGCTCCAAACCTTTTTGAAAAAATGACTAAGTGTAAAAACTGCAAGGGCGCTAAAATTCAGCGCCCCTACACTTAAATGATTTTTGTAAAGTGCAATGGTGTTGAATTTTAGCACCTTTGCACTTTTTCCAGACTTAGTCATTTTTTGTGCAATGGTGTTGAATTTTAGCACCTTTGCACTTTATCTAGAGTTAGTCATTTTTTTGCAATGGTGCTGAATTTTAGCACCTTTGCACTTTTTCTAGAGTTAGTCATTTTTTGTGCAATGGTGCTGAATTTTAGCACCTTTGCACTTTTTCCAGACTTAATCATTTTTTGTGCAATGGTGCTGAATTTTAGCACCTTTACACTTTTTCTAGACTGTCATTTTTTGTGCAATGGTGCTGAATTTTAGCACCTTTGCACTTTTTCCAGACTTAATCATTTTTTGTGCAATGGTGCTGAATTTTAGCACCTTTACACTTTTTCTAGACTGTCATTTTTTGTGCAATGGTGCTGAATTTTAGCACATTTGCACTTTTTCCAGACTTAGTCATTTTTTGTGCAATGGTGCTAAATTTTAGCACCTTTACACTTTTGGCAGTTTTTAACTTAGTCTCTTCAAACTTGCTCTATTTCCATTCTAGACCCCGTTTCTTCGCTCCCGCATCGTTTTCCATGCCAAGTTGCTCGTTTCACTCTTGCTGAACATCGTTTCTCGCTTCACACTTCCCAATGCTACTTTTTTCTGCTAGTGCGTATTGATTCACTATCCTTGCAGTTTCTCTCCAGATTTCATTAAGTGATCCTAAAGGTGATATCTTCTGATCCAGTGAACTATCCCAGATCTACAAAGCCGTTATGCAGCAAGTTGAGGATGACAGTTTTTCCCAAAGCCTCAATACATATCATTTGCGATATACAACTGACACTTGATAATCTCAAAACGCATCTTCGCGGCTGCAAGAAAATCCATTCATTTGCCAGAAGGTCGATCACAAGAGCTCACACCCTTGTAGATTACACGGTCGGCCCAGATGATGCGTTCATACAGGAAACCAAGAAGAAGTATGAAGACTCCGTGCCCAAAGCAAGGTACCATGAAGATTCTTGATCTCCAATGTTGAACATTTTGATGCTCCCCTTTATGCATCTTGTAAATAGTTTTTGACATCTTAAATGTCTTTTCTCGAAGTGTAATTGTACCAAAATTCTGAGATGTAATTTCTTGAAGACAAATTACATTTTGACTTAGTCAAAATTTAGGTGAGATTTTCCTAAATTAACTTATCTAACTTTCCTAGATTTACTCTTCCCTCTCTTTTATAAATATGAGGGATTTCTATTGTAAAGTTTATCCTTTAGTTTTTGCAACGAAGTGCTGCTCAATTTGCAACAAATTGTGAAACTTTGTGTTCATGTTTTGCGAATCTAAATCTGATCAATAAAGGAAGAAGTTGCATACTAGACTTTACGTTGGATCAATTGTCTTTTGAATTTGATTGAGATTGGTGGTGATTAGTTTATGAAATCTGAGGGACTTCAAGTGATTCTTGTGGACTTTGTGTCACATTTCTAACTTGAATTTGTGTTTATGTTTTAATTCTTTTGTTTGAAGGATCTACAAGACTTTGAGCTTGTAATCTCTCATGCTATTCGAATGAATTGCTGCATATAAGAAGACTTTGCGCTTCTAATGTGACAAACTCTATTGTTCTCACAGATCTGCAGTTGAAAAGACTACGAAACGACTTTGTGCCTTTGTAAGCCTTACTTCCATTTCGTTTTTGTTGTAATCTTATCTGATATCTCTAAGCTATGCTTTGTCAAGATAGTGAATCAGTTGTACTGCTTTTGGTAAGTTTCTAGTATTGTGAATCAAGAACGTTTTCAGCTGTGAAGCATTACACACATCTTCTCTGAAAAAAGAGAGGATGATGAATGCGACACGCACCACCCACTTCGTAAATATTGTGAATATTCTGTAAATACTCTAGTTGGTTTCTAATTGTAAGAAGGGCACCTCCCCTTGTTGAGAGGAGAGATTGAATCTCACATAGCTGTGGCTGAAGTCCTAGTTGTGTAATCTATTGAAAATTTGATTACACGATTTTCACCCATTAGATGGCTACCTCCTCTTCCTACCTAGGAGATTCTCAAGCCAAGACAAATCTCGACTAATCTCGCTAGAAGGATCGATGCTAGTTCTAGGAACTCTTGATGAGAGAGAATGCATTGAAGCATTGCTACGTGGTGGTGAGTTTGGCTCCAAGTCAATGCAAACCAAAGATTGTTGTGGTGGTGACGGAATGGGAAGCTCTACTTCTATTTCTGGCACATTCTCAGCAGTATCTGTGGCTATCTCCATATGGTGTTCTTGCTGGTTCAAATCAGTAAGTGGGGTTTTTCCCTTTGTATGCCCTGACGCTCTACTTCCTTTAGGAGGATTACTCCATGTCTTTTGTCTAGGTTTTGATCTTGACGTGGAAGTTAGTGAAGTAGTTACTGGTGGTGGCTCTGTGTTTGGTACGGCTGCCTTCCTTCTCCTCTTGCTATCCAAGTAAAGTATGCTATTTCTGACAACCCTGCTTATTCTTTCCTTAACAGATGTGCTTTCTTTGGCATACCAATCAATGGCTAGAAGCGGCTACGTGTCAACTTGATCTTTGAAGAATTGAAGAAGTGTGACATCTCCATCATCATCTAATACCCTTCCACATCCTTTGACATGAAATCAGCAATTTGTGAAAGGGTGAACCTGCTATAGTTGAGCCTTCGCACCTCGAATTTGTCCTCATAGTTGAACCAATAGTCTTCCATAGAAGGTTTGTGTGAAGAACGGCTGCCATGGCATGCTGAAAAGTGACCCCAAGGGTGATATGAACGTCTTTCAATGAGGTACTTAAGGTTAAGTCTCGTCATCTCATAACTCATAGCCTTGGCGTTAGTTGTTGACCTGCACCTATAAATCCCCATCTGAAATGGAAAAGTGGCAGTTGTCTTTCGTTTGTTGCATAGATAGGAATGGACTTTGTCCAACTGCCGTAGAAATTCCATGAACACCACCTTATCCAATGGATAATGGGATAACATGGCTAGATGACATGAGTATCCATACATGCGGATGTAGGTAAAAGTAGGGAAATGGATGAACCAATCTGCCCAATCTACCATCTCTAATTTGGCTTCTGCTTGTGTGAATTCAAGCTGCGAGTAGTATTGATGAACCTTTTGTACACTTAGAATCCCCACAGTATTCAACCCTCTAAACTGGCCTTGGAAGGCTATCAAATACACAAGGTACGAACACATGTGGAATTCGTGAGCAACCAAGAAACTGGTCATCTGTTTGTGGAGAACATCGTTGATCAAAGAAGCCCATTCATAGTGTTCCTTACAATTGACAAATTGAGCCATGATGTAATACATCCAAGGCTGAAACTTGTTGGCATCTGCTTGACCGGCGACATGATTGAGAAGGGTGATCATAACCGCATATTCATCTTTGAACTCTCAACAACTCACATTCTTTGGAAAATTGCTTCTTTTTTGTTTGAGCCATCTCTTTGCCATTCTTCTCTGACATTTTTCCCTTTCAGAATTGAACGCCTTCTCACATTCTTGCATGGATATGACCAAATTATTTGTATTTGGAGGAATACCAAAGCACTTCTCGATGTCTTTGGGCTTGAGACTACATATCATTCGCCCATCCATTGATTGAATTTCTCGTGTAGTAGGATTGTAATTCTTTACACAAGCCATTACAAAATATATACACTATGTTGTGATGGGAAATGAAGCTACCTCTAGCAACCCAGATTCTTCAATGTTCTGAAGTATTGTTTGGTCTATGCCTTCTGAAGCGTTCAAGTCAACCTCTTGATGCACCTGATGCAAATCTGTGTTATTCGTTCTGATGAAATCATGAATCAAGACCGATTTGGTCTTGTATTTAGTTTGAGTGAATTGCATTCTAAAAAAACTGGACTATTGACTGTAAACTTGTGTTCTAACAACTTTTTCTGGTGACCTAAACATAGCTTCTAATGAGGCTAAAAATACCCTATTGAGGGGCAATTTTTACGAAAAATTTCGAGATGTGGGTTTTGTAGAGAACGTATTTCTAAGCAAACCCACAATGTCAAAAATTCGAAAAAGTTCTTTTTCGCTTGGCATGCAATGACTTTTTGGAGCAGAAGCTGCAAGGGGCAGCAGGGGCTTCAAAAACTTTTTCTCCCGAAAAATTTTGACATATGGGTTTTGTAGCCGCCAATGTGTTGATCAAACCCAGTTTCTCCGTTTTTTGAAATGGTTATTTTTTCACCACCATGCAAAGGAATCTTTGGAAAAAGTAGAACTTCAAAAAAGAGGGAAGTACCAGGGCAATTTTCTTGAAAAATTCTGGCACATGGGTTTTGTTGTCAACACTGTGCTCATCAAACCCAGATGGCCAGATTTGTGAAAAACTATCGTTTACTTGGACATGCAAGAGAAAACCTAAGACAAGGATAGAAGAAATATAAGGGTGAGAAGATAGAAGTTATAAACTGCCTCTGTCAACCTCAAGAAAATTGCCTTTGTATAAACCCCATCTGATGAATTCTTGGCAAGAACGAATTGGAAAAATAAAGCATAAAATATTATTCCTCTATGCAATCTGAACCTGGAACTACGAAGAACACAAAAAATGGCCTCCGTTTGGTCCTTCAAAATGTGTTGGAGAGAAAATAGCTGATTTTAGCTTCAACTTGCAAGAAATAATGAAGTTGTGACACCTATGCTTGAATAAATAAGCATTTTGGAGGTGGTAGTGCAAGTTAGGTAGGTGTGCCAACCCTAACTGAGGAGTTAAATTTTGTGCATGCCCTGTGAATTGAAGTTCTCCTTTAATTTTAGGACGCCATATGCAAGAGGTAGCATGCAAAAATCACAACTGATAGTTAAACGGTCAAACCTTGACTTTTGGCACCCAAGCTTGAGAGAGAAATTTTTTAAAGATTTTCAACTTCTACTATGATGAACTGCCACTATTTGACTCTGAATTTTGGATGCCCAGATGATCCTAAGGCTAAGTTGACAAATTCATCATGAAGCTAGATCAAGTTTGACGAGATGTTGCTAGGATCTACAAACCTCATAAAGTAGTTTTGTGGCTTGAAATTTTTGGCGCCTTTTGCCAAAAGGGTGCTTTTTTCACCATACTTAGCCATTTTTGGATTTTTTTCATCTCGTCAATTTGACCCTCCGTGCTTCAATCTGCAGGTATTGGTGACTAACGACTCTCGCGAACATGCCGAGATATGGAATGGAAAACCAGTTCAATTTCGGAAAGAATGACTGGTATTGCAACATTTGAAGGTTGATTTAAGAAGCTCAAATTCAAGGGTGCCCCTGGCCTACAGAGGCGCAATTGGGTCTCTGAGATTCTTTTTGCAATTTGTAACCTTTGATGAAATGCCCCAATTCGATCCTCGTTGCCGGGAGTTTGACTGCTCCGATGTTTGTGATGATGATATCATCGCAGAGATTGAACAACTTTGAAGAGATGTTCCTGGGAGTTACAAAGTCAAAAAACTGCATTTGGGGCCCCAGAAAGTTGGGCGCCTTTTCCAAGAAGGGTGAATTTCCTTTGACAATCAAATTTTCATGTTTTTCAACTTGCTTTCGTCGCCGGTGTTTTACGCTTGATCTTCATTCATGGGCATTTGACAAGTCCCAAGAGCTGACCATTGGATTCATCGCGTAGCTAGAAGTATCTAAGCAGATCCCTTGAAGAAGACAGCTGTCGAAAATCTCATTTCATTGACAAAAAGGCTAGGCGCCCCTAGCCTGCAGAGGTACATTTGACATTTTGACATTCATTTTATCCTCTATTTTATGTGCTTGCTAGATCAATAGCTACAGTCGTCTGATATACCTTCGAGTTGGCTGTTGGATTCATCGCGAAGTCGAGTTGAATCTGAAGAGATCACCTAAAGATAACAAACTAAAAAACTGACATCTGATAGGCTTTATTCTTGGGCGCCCCTGGGCGACAGGGGCACAATTTCTGTAATTTGACTATCGTCTTTGATATTTGTTGCCTTTTGCATCTTCTGGCTCTGCCGTCGTTTGCCGGTGTTTGACAAATCTGATGGATTTGCTTGATGATTCACTAGAAAGCCAGTAGAATTCCAGAGAAGAGAAATAGATTTGCAAACATTAACAACTACATTTGGGCCTTCAAATTCAAGGGCGCCCCTGGCCTGCAGGGGCGCAATTGACTCCAAACATGATGATTTTTGGATGATTTTCACCTCTTTCGCACTTCGCGAACACCATGTTGCTATGTTGCGTTGACTATGTTGAAGCATTGTTGCTGCCAATGTGAGTACGTGACTGCATTTCACCATTTTTTACGTATACTGATACTGCAAAGTTGACATAGGCATTAATTGCACAAGCATCTCCCTTGTAGCAAGGTGTAGTGTTTCCAGACTTAGAATATTTTTCACATTTTTCACCTTCCGAAAATCCCCTCCGTCATGAAGCATCTTTTCGAGCATCTTTCTCCATAAAATCTTTGGTGAAGTGTTTGAGGCTTAGATTTCAACACCTGGTATTTGGCCATCTGCCATTTTGACCTCAGAGGTCCTAACTTTTCTCCTGAAAAAGTGAAATAGAACCACTAGAGCTAAACTGACTTTTTCTTGATTTTGACTTCACCAATGTGATCGTGAAGTGAAATAAGCCAATCAAAATGATTTTCATCCAATTTTGGAAAGATTCTATTTTTAGGTTTTTTCCTAAAAACAGGGGCCCATAAACCCTAATTTTCAAAAATTTCAAAATTTTCTAGTATCCTCTAGATAGTAAACCCACAAAAATCCCATGCTTGGTTTCACCTAAAATTGACTTTTGACGACAATTTTACAAGATTTAGACCATTTTAATCAAAATGCCTTATTGAAGCAAAAATTTAATTTTGGGTACAACACATTCATAGGGGTTTATGCCACTAAAACAATTTATCTTTTCTACGCGTGCTTCAATGTAGTTGTTGCCACTTAAAGAATTGTCATAACTAGTCTAGGTGCACCAGTCATTCACAATTAGCCACTTAGAATGTCAAACATCAATTTAGATGCACTTGAAGGTTTATGCCACTTGAAACATCATTTGCATATCCTAGGCATGCTTCTTCCTTACCTCTATCACTTAAGTCATGACAAATCCCTCTTTGATAGGATTCTCCTTCCTTTGTGCCAGTAAAACCTTGGAATTTCCATGTGAGGCAAACCTTTCATCTATGCTTTCCAAACATACCAAAACTCCTCATATGCGTGCCTCTCCATCCTCATTGTCATTTAAATCATAGAAAACCCCTAGAAGAGTGCTCCAAAATTATCTTTCTACTTTTAGAAACAATTAGCCAAGCTTTCCTTTCTCTTACACTAGCGTTTTGTCATTTTTTCGCTCACACATGACTTGACCTTAAAGACAATCAATCTTGTTTATGGATGTAATGCCTAAAATTAAAATTGTTTTGCTTCATTAAGGCATTTTGTAAAAATTGTTGTCAAAAGTCAAAAAAGGTCGAAATTTTTAAAAATAGAAATTTTCTATTTTTAGAAATTTCTAAAAAACAAACGAACCATAGGGTTTTTCTGGGTTTGTTGTCAAAAGGATGTTGGAAAATTTTTCTAAAAATAGAAATTTGCATGTGGGACCCTATTTTTTAGGAAATCATGCATATTCAGGAAATCCTCAGATTTTGAAAAATCTGAGGGAACTGGGTCTCTTCATAACGAAATTGTCTATAAAACCCAGACCTCAGTTTTTCGGCAAGGAAAATTGAAAAACACAAAAAATAAACTATCTCTGGGAAACCCATGCACCTTATTTCAAGGAGTGCGCCTAGGGTTTCACGCCTTAGCAACTTGTTTTGCGTTTTTCAGAAAATATGCAATTTGACTCCTCGGCTCAGTTCAGATCCAGTCAAAAGCAGTTTTAGGGTTGGGAAAAGTTGAGAATCATCTCATCTATGTTTAGTGTCTTCAACAAATCCATCATCCAGTTCACAGGACCTATCAGACATCGGGAATTGCAAATCAAACGGAGGTGTTTCATGAAAAATGATGAAAGTTAAAGAAAAAATTGAAAATCCTCAAAAATTTTCTATCTCTAGAGAGCTTGGGCGCCTTATTTCAAGGAAGGTGCCCAAGTCCTCAACACTTAGAATTTTTTTCACCCCGTCGTGTTTTCTTCCATTTCGATCTTCGTCAGCATCTTCGAAGGTTTGCAAACACGATCAAATGATGTCGGATGATGAAACAAAGCTGGGAATCACTTCAACAGTGGTCAAAGATCAGATTGCCATGGTCAAACATAGATTATTAGTTGACAGCGCCAATTTGACGGATTGTCAAAGACAGAAGCAAACTTCAACGGAGGCAGAAGCAAGCGAAAATTGAAAATTGCGAAAAAATTTCTATCTCTAGTGAAGTTGGGCGCCTTATTTCAAGGCGCCCAAGTCATCTTTACTTAGAAATTAAAAAAAAAATGTCCTCATATGCATGCTTTTTGATGCCCTATTTTTTAGGAGTTCTTTGTGTTATGCAAACGAAGTCAGATATTTTTGTATGATAGGCTCCAAAAATTTAGGGTTTTGCATGAAAACGCCTTTTACCTCCAAATCCTATTTAAGAAATCCTTTAACATTCATTTTTCATAATTTACAGGTTGGCTTTCAGAGGAAGAAACATAAAATTTTCTTCTCGTCAAGATTTGGAGACTCAAACGAAGAAATTTTTCAATGATCTTCGTGGATTCGAGATTGGTAAGCACAGAGGCACACTTTTTCATGGTCTATTTTTCTAGGGCATCACGTTTCAGAAATAGGTGGTCAAAATTTTCAAGTTCCATTGATCTGGGTCTACTTGTTTTTCACTCCTCTTGAAGATTGGAAAATTTTAAAAATTTGCATGTCGGCCCGTATTTTTTAGGAAATCATGCATGTTCAAGAAATCCTTAGATTTTTCTAAATCTGACAATATGGGTCTCTTCAGAACAAAATTGTCCATAAAACCTAGAGCTCAATATTTTGGCCCTACTTTTTAGGAAATCTTGCATGATCTTGCACGTTTGGGAAAAAGTCATCTTTTTCAAAATCTGACGATCTAGGTCTCTTCAAAATAAGATTGTCTAGAAAACCCAGACCTCAACTTTTTTCCGAAAATCTGCCTTTTTCTAAAGAAAAATCAGCAATCTATTTTTAGCTCTTGTGCAAAACTTTTCCAAATATAGGCATGTTCACAGTGAAAAGTCAAGTTTTTCGACATGCAGTACTCTCCAAGAAAAATCAGGACCAAATCAGTGTTGCTCCACGATTTCCCAAGAACATTGGAAACCGACTTACATCATGTGCTTCCAGTGTTTGATTTGCATGCTTTGGAAGGTGCAGGAAACATTGCAATTAAGAATCTTGATCATCCCGGGTTCCTTGCAGCAACTTCTATCCCCATCTCAGTGCAGAGCCTTGAATTCATAATTGCTTGTATCAAGCATTACAATTCAACTTCATGAGAAATCATATCAGTAGATGGGCATATTATTTGCAGCCTCAGGTCGGAAGACATTGAGAAGTGTTTTGCAATACCGCCATGCATGGAAAACTTCATCATATCTATTGAAGAATGTGAAAGGGTGTGGTATGCGCAAAAGGACAAGTGCCAAAAAAGAATGGCTCAGAATTGGCTAAAAGAGAAGCAAAATACTTTGCCAAGGGATGTGGGGCGCAGTGAATTCAAAGATGAAATTGCAGTCATCATTACTTTGCCAAACCGAGTCACAGGTCAAGCAAAGGCTAATAAATTTCAGCCTTGGATGTTTTATGTCATTTCTCAGATTGTTGACAGAACTGAACACTATGACTGGCCAACACTGATCAATGATTGTCTCCACCGTTAGATGACAGATTTCTTCAAGGCCCATGAATTCCACATGATATCCTACCTCGTTTATCTAATGGCCTGTCAAGGCAAGTTTAGAGGTTTGAATGTCGTTGGAACTCTAGGTGTTCAGCATGTATATGATCACTACCCGCAATTAGAGTTTTCAGAATCTAAGCCGCGTTACAAGCAGGTGAATGATCTATTCCTGATGCATAGGGTGTGAGATCTTGATAATGAGTTGCATATAAGAATTTTAGCAGATGCTAGATTGGCAATGGCGGAGTGGATTGATTGGTTTATCCAATTCCCCACGTTCTCCTACATAAGAGTATATGGCTTCTCAGGTGATCCAATCATGATTCCTAGATATCCAACGGATGAGGTTGTGTTCATGGAACTTCTAAGGCAAGTACATGAAGTACACACATTTTTGTGTAACAAATGCATGCTTGCATTGAGTTTCCCATTTGAGATGAGCATATATAGATGCAGATCAACAGCTGATGCTAAGTTGATGAGCGACGAAATGTCAAGATTTGGGCTCAAGCTCTTCAAGGAGAGACATTCATATGATCCTCATGGTGTCTTTGCAGCTCGTCAAAATCATGCACATGTACCTACAATTGAAGATTTTTGGATTAATTGTGCAGATGTGTTCAAAGTGTGCAAGCGTAACTGCTCCAGACTTACTCTTTGGTAGATGGCAGATTTCTTATCAAAAGATTTGGAAGGTTTGTCAGATGATGATGGAGAAGTTCTACTTCCCATGTATGCTTGAGATCAGGTCGATCAACGGCCACTTCCACAAGTTGATTGGTTCACCAAAGAGGGCACCTCAATCGAGGAAAGAACAAGCCGAGTTATCAAGAACAACAAGATATTTCTAAACAGTAAGAAGACACAGAAGGTAGCTATTCCAATTGTAGAGCCAACAATAGTTCAGTCATCTCTACCTTCTTCTTCTATACCAAAGCTCAGAATGAAAGCAATGAGTGTTTCTCTAGAAGGTTCAAAGAACATGTCAGGGAATTTGAAGGAAAAGGTGAATCAGCAGGAACAATCAGCAAATGCACCAGGAGTTCAAGTTGAATCAGCACCACGAGTTGAAGCAGAAGCTTCATCTCCTATTCTTCCACCATCGCCGAGGCCTTCTCCTAATCATATAGATTCAGAAGGCGATTCACCAATTCACAATGTATCAACACCAATTGATCCATTAGGAGTTGTTGGAGTTGGAACCGATCCTCCCAGATAAGTTAGTAGAGACTTGTTGTGACCTTTTCACACATCACCCATTCAAAATGGGGACCCCCTAATTTTTGCTCCATTCCCGTCTTTTGGCTTTAGTTTTGGTTGGTTTTCCTGATGTCTCTCTTTGTTCTGTCTGTCTTTCGAGGAATGTGCCCATCTTTTGAGCCTAGGTTTGAATTTTGGCTAAGTCTGACAGATTAGGGTTTTGAATCTTTAGGCTATTTTGAGATCAAATTGAGTTGGCTAATGAAAATCTAAGCTTGGAACGACTGTTAGAGGGCTTTAGGCAGGTTCCTTGCAAAATTTCATTGAATTCTGACGACTTTCTATTTTTAGTAAGTACCAATTTGGGTCCTATTTTCTAGGGTTTTTCAAATTCTGACTGTTGCACTGCACTTAGAATACTTAGAACTCCTCACTTGCAAAATTTGAGCGCAAACGGACAACTTGCTATTTTCAACAATTCTGACTTCAGAGGCTATTTCTATGGTTTTCATGTGTGCTTTTTCAATGCATGTGTGGAGAATCTTTTTGGGTTTTTCAAAACCTTCGCAATGGTATAACATGCAAGCTGAGCTAATGACTTTCAACAATTCTGACTTCGGGAGCCATTTTTAGGGTTTGCATGCAGGATTTCTCAGTGCATGTTAGGATATTCTTTATGGGTTTTTCGAGAGCTTCGCAATGATGTGACATGCAAGTAGAGTTGATCACTTTTCAGGAACTTACTATTTTTAGCCTGTGCTTGCATGCAAGCCAATTTGCTGGGTTTTTCTGGGTTTTTTGAGATCTCTCGGGCAATGTGACATGCAAACTCATCCGACAGCTGATTGGTCACTTTTTCAGACATTTACTATTTTTAGCAGGATCACCCCAACAACTCCCTAGCACTTCAGTATCACGAACAGAGCGACATGCAACAGAAACGGGGTCAAACAGAGGTCATTTGAGCCACATGCAAGTCAAATTAGGGTTTCCAACTTCGGAACTCAAAATGGGGGGTAAAAAGCCAAAATCTCCGAAAACTGATGTATCCCATTGCGATCAGCATCCTTCAAGGAGTCCACTGGTAAAGTTTGAGCGCAATCTGACAACTTACTATTTATAGTAAGTCGCTTCTAAAATAGGGCTATAAATAGTAGGTCAACACAAGCCACCAGTATGAACAGGACAAACAGGTTATGAGGACCACGTGGAGCAAATTCCAAGTCAAACAGAGTTGCGGAAGTTTGAAAACCGGGCACTTACTATTTCTAGCAGGTCCATGCAGAAGAATTAGGGTTTCCTAAAAGGTAGGGCGAAACGCGAGAGTCTCTGAAAAACGGTACCCTATCATGATCAGCATCCTTCGAGGAGTCTACTCATGAAATTTGAGTTCATTCCGAACACTTACTATTTTTAGCAAGTCACTAAAATGGCAGGTGCATGCAAACATCAGGTGTCAGCAGGCTGGTCTCGTCACGAAGGTCAAGTTGAGCAAAGATCAGGTCTTCAGAAGTGGAAAATCCTTGAAAATCATGAAGACTTCGAAACTTTCTAAAAATAGCAAGTTAGGGCAAGCCGAGGGAGGCACGAAATTTCCTAAGTCATGGAGAAACAGAGGCTCAACACACTCAATCAAAAGCTCACACCATCAAATCCGCCTTGAGATGAAGAAAAGGAGATGAAAAACGTCTAAGTGTAAGAAAATGAAAGTTCAAGGGTCTAAATGTGCCCTCATCAAGGATGGAGAAGGTATGTTAAAATTGTCTAAGTGTGAGAAACTTGAAGTTCACCCTCCAATATGCGCCCAAGGTGGAGAAGGCATAGGAAAGTTTGGAAAAATCTTCTAAGGCGTGAGCAAAGTGAAAGTTCAAGGGTCTAAATGCGCCCTCATCAAGGATGGAGAAGGAAATTTGTTTAAGTGTTGGAAACTCAAACCTCAGCACCCTAAATGCGCCCCAGCTTAAAGGAGGAGATGGAAAATATTCTAAGTGTTGAAGAATGGAAGTAGCCCCCCTCATATGCGCCCAACTTGCATGAAGATTTTTTCTAAGTGTTGGGAAATGAAAGTACAACCTCCTAAATGCGCCCTAGTGGAGAGTTGGATATAGAAATTTGGCTAAGTCATTTAAAATGAAAGCTCAAGGGTGGAATTGCGCCCAAGACAGGAGAGGTTGATTTTAAAATTTTCTAAGTGATGAAAATCGAAAGTATGAGGTGCTAAATGCACCTTGGCTTGGAGGAGGTTAGGAATTTTGCTAAGTATTAAAAAATGGAAGTAGCATATGTCAAATGTGCCCTTGAAGAGATAGGTGACTTAAAAAAATTCTAACTATGAGGAAATGAAAGTAGGGACCCATGAATGCACCCTAGCAACATGGACGAGGTTGAAAAGCTTCTAAGTGTTCAAAAATGAAAGCACAAGGGTCCAAATGCGCCCAGCTTGATGAGGAGGGCTAAGAAAATTCTAAGTTAGAGAAATTGAAGGTTGACCCTCCTAAATGCGCCCACCAAGGAAGGAGACATGTTAAAATTTTACAAAGTGGTGAAAAATAAAAGTAGAGACCCCTATATGCACCCAAGCTGAAAGTGATGGTATGGAAATTGTCTAAGGCATTGTTGGCGTTTAAATTCGCACCTCTGGAATGCATATTTGAAACAACAGCTATGCACAGTAAAACTGCTTTTCAAATTAGGAGGGGAAGCTCCCTCTTGCTGATGGTGTTGAAAGAAAGTAAACTAAAAACTAAGTTGCCTATCTTTTTGATCAGCTAGAGCACAAGGTTTATAAAACACAAACGCCGCAGCTGAGATTTTCTAATTAAGAACTTCAACTACGACTAACTTAAGCTAAAGACGTTTCTAACTTCTCAAGTAATACGCAGAGCAAGAGAAATTAGAAATGAACAAGGTTGATTCTCCGACAAAGGCTTAAGAGAACTCTTTCTCAACATACATCTACACACTTCAATGTAAGCTGAAATTAAGATCGCAAAAGCATAACACAAATAACGGAAATCTGAGACGTTATACCCAGGCAAAGGAGGCTCATGATTTTATTTCTCAAACTTTTGGAATAAAAATTACTAAACACATGCCTGGGACAAGAGCTTGCAGCTAAAGAGGCTTGCAAAACTTGTTCTTACACAATAGGAACAACAATTACAATAACTACCTGTTGGCTAAAAGAGACTCAACAATTCGCTATCATAAAACAATTGAGCAACACTGAGTAACAAATAGAAGGCACTTAGACTCAGTGTTTTGTTATCACTAGCATGGTTAAAGAAAACTAATGAGCAAAGCTCTTATTTATAGGCAAGCAGAGTAGGGAACCCTAAAATTTCCTTGCTTTTACAATCTAGGGCTTGCTCAGCATGTTGGGTGAAAATTATGTAATCAACTTTTCGATAGATTAAACAACTAGGACTTCAGCCACAGCTATGTGAGATATGAATCTCTCCTCTCAGAAAGGGGAGGCGCCCTTCTTACTACTGATAGAAGCGATAGTAAAACAAATAAAGTAATTACAGAATGTACACGATACTTACGAAGTGGGGGGGGTATCACATTCATCCTTCTCTCTTTTTTCAAAGAAGATGTTTACAATGCTTCACTATTGGAAGTTCTCAATTCACAATAACCTAAAACGATCAACAAGCAGTAATGCCAATACCTCTATCTTGTCAAAGCAAAGCGTAGAGATACCAGAAGTGATTAACAATAAACAAGTAAAATAAAAGGGAAAGCTCACGAAGGCACAAAGTTGTTCCGTAGCTTTTTCAATGGTGGATCTGTGAAACATGTGTCATTTGTTGCATTAGAAGCACAAAGTCTTCTTAGATGCAGCAATTCCTCAAACAGTATGAACAATTACAAGCGCAAAGTCTTGTAGATCATTCAACAATAGTTAAACACAACACAAATGTAAATCTAAGTAAAAGATGTAACACAAAGTTTACATGAATTGCTTAGAGTCCTTCAGATATCACTTACTAATCACCGCCAAATGAGATCAATTCACAAGACTATCGAATCCAACACAAAGTCTGGTTTGCAATCTTCTTCTTTATTGATCAGATTTCATTCACAAAGCATGAACACAAAGTTTCACAATTTGTTTCAAAAAGGGCAGCACTTTGTTGCAAAATACTAAAAGATACCTAATACAAAGGAAATCCCTCATATATATGGAAAGAGGGAAGAGAAAAATTAGGAAACTAATTGAGAAAATTAAGGAAAGTTGGGTGAGCGATTCAAGGAGATCTCACCTAACTTTGACCAAAGTCAAAGTGTAATTTGTTTTCAAAAGATTACATCTCGAACTTGGTGCAATTACAATTTACAAAAAGACATATAAAATGTCAGGAAATATTTACAAGATGCATAATGGGAGGCATCAAAAATGCCTAACACTGGAGATCAGGAACCTTCATGTTTCCTTGCTTTGGGCGCGGATGTCTTCGTATTTCTTCCTAGTCTCCTGCACAAACTTCTCATCTGGACCAACGGTGTAATCCACAATGGTGTGAATTCTCGTGATCGATCTCATGGCAGATGAGTGAACCTTCTTGCACTTGTCAAGATGCGTTTTCAGGTTATCCAATGTGAGCCTTGTATCACAAATGACGTTCAGAGAGGCTTCTGAAAAGTCTGCGCTGTCAATCATCTTCATGATGGCTTCCTTGAAGATTTGGGATATTTTTGTGGCTGGCAGGAAGATACGATTTTCCTCAAGAAGTTGTCCTAGTAACTCCTTGATACCTTTTTCAAGAATCACACGATGCCCTTCGACATCTTCCTGCACTTGGTGGAGATCCTCCGTAAGAGATTGAATTACTTGAATTCGATTTTTCAAGGATTCTCTTACCTCAATGAACTTTTCTTTATTGGGAATTACCCTAGCTTCCACCAATTTACTGAGCTTTACTTGCTTCATCTGTGACCATGACAGCAGGCACTTTTCCATATCTCTGTGCTCCTAGGAAAGTACACTTTTCTCCTTATCAAGCTCTATGGTGAGCTTGGCCAACAAAGTAGTTTTCTCATCCGCAGCAATTATGATCTGAGATCCGTGTTCTATGATCTTCTCAATGAAATCATACAACACCCTGCCTTTGGAGGCGAACTTCTCAGCTTTCTTGACAACTGGGTCCTCAATACTTACCACTGCCAGCGGTTGTGCATTAGTTGAAGATCCTGCAAGTCTCTTTACAACAGTGGCATAATGCTTTGCCCTCTATTTGTACATATTGCAAGCTTGCTCCATTTTATCCAGTCTTCCAGCCAAAATGTCCAATGTCACTTGCACATCTTCTTTTACACTTTCATTGGTAACTGTGCCAAGCTGGACTCTTGTTACTATGTAGTCCTCCATATTGACATCTCCTTCTTGCGGTGGTATGCCAATCTCCGCATACTTGTGGCCAGTCTTGTCAACGTTTAGCCTTGAGTATACTTTTTCCTTCCTTTTTCTTCCCTTTAGCCTTTGGAGGGACTATCTCTTCGAGGTCGAGCTCCTCTGGAGAAATCATTTGCTTCTTCCGCTTCGATACTTGAGATATCAGCCAAGGGGGAAGAAAGGTGTGAACTTCTAGATTCATTGTCACCTCTGAAGTTACCATGGGTATTGTGACAATGGGAAAAGTGTCTATCATCATTGCTCCTGTAGACTGCACATTGAGCTAATCACGTATTGATTCATTCATGAACCGATTGAACTCAGTTTCAGAAGTGATATCAAATGTTGGTGAAGACAGGCTAGGAATGGATGATGGAGGACTTGACAGAATATCAACCGTATCAATGCTTGTCACCGAGGGAGTATCAAGCAAGGTTGATGCTACGGGAATAGTGGATACCTCTACTGCAAGAATTCATGTGGTAGGAATAGGTGATGAAGGAACAGGAGGTGGAGGAGTACTCGAATTTGGAGGAGTATGAGGAACACTGGAAATCACAGGCGATGACGTTCTAGGAATTTCCTCAACTACATTCTCAGGTGGAGACAATTCTTTCTTGATCATGCCTGGGTCCCTATTGATCACCCTCTTGTCTCTCCGATTCTGGTTCACCTTCGGAATCACCTTCAGATTCTTCTTCAGACTCTTGCCCACTTTCAGGAACTTCTTCTGCATCGGAATCTGCTTCTGCTGAGTCTTCATCTTCAACGGATTGGTCACTGGAAATACCTTCTTCATCGAAATCTATCTCCTCCGAAACAACCCTTTTACCTTTAGAACGAGATGGTTCAGATTCTGTGGTTTCTCCTTCTGGGACAACCTGGGTATCTTTCTTGCCAACAATAAACTTGATCTTGGGACCTCTTCGTGAAGAAGTGGGAACAACAGCTGATTTATTTTTCATGCGAAGTTCTTGCTGTCAGCGAGCTTCTGCTTCGGATTCTTCTCCTTCCGAATTTGTTCTGAAACTTTTCATTTCAAAACTATGCTTGTGTAACCATTCTGCAGTGTTGGATAAGATTGGTGCCAATCTCTCTTTGATGCTAGTACTTTCTTTCCTAGACCATTGAATTGCAGGCAACGGCTTCTTAGAAATCTCTTGTTCATCATAGACAGCATTCATGATATCGCCAGGATCTGTAAAATCCTCTGGTAGGTCAGCAATATCAAGGTCTCTGATCTGCTGTATGGTCAACCTGCAATAATCCATTTTGCGAATGGCTTCTTCATCTCTGCAATCAGCCTAGATGTCCTCAAAAAGGTACTTGTGATGATGACCCTTTTGCAATTGCCTTCTAACATCCTGGTAATCAAAATCAAACCTATACCTGTAGGTCCTGATTGTCATGATTTGCATTTCAGCATAAACAGATTTGGCTTTTTGTATAGTTGGGATAGCGTATCTACCGATTGTCAGTGGGAACTTGAATCCACGCTTGTGAATATTTCTTCATTATTTGTGCACTAAAATCAGTTGTCTGCACATCTCCATGAGAACCCACTTGTCTGAAGGATATCATGGCAGCATGTAAGGGCAGCCAGTGTAGCACCCTACTCTCAAATAAATAAATGTTGGGAATTGTAGAAATATGCATCCAACTTTACTTACCGCCTTATAGGCCTCATCAGATACCCTTCTCCTCTTGAG
The DNA here is from genome assembly GCA_007258455.2 of Sequoia sempervirens. Taxonomy (NCBI): domain Eukaryota; kingdom Viridiplantae; phylum Streptophyta; class Pinopsida; order Cupressales; family Cupressaceae; genus Sequoia; species Sequoia sempervirens. Next base: position 35,292 of record VDFB02033139.1, read on the forward strand.
AGTTGAATCAAAATTGAAAAGCAAAGGCGCGAAGAAAGCATCAGTAACCCTTCTAAAATGATGGAAGCTTTCCTTCAACTCCAATTGATAGAAAAATTTATACACAGGTACCAACATCTGATTCCCTTTTGTGGATAGACCTGGAAATTGCCTCATTACAGCTGCTGCATACACCAGATAAGAAGTCATATAGAATTTTAATGTAGAAGGCGCATTGATCAGTTGCTCATGTATTTCATCGCTGATTTGTTTGCCCCAATCGATATGAATATTTTGTCTTCTTATGATCCTAATGTATTCATACATCCAATCATGAAAAGTGGATGATTCAGGCAAGCCCTTCACTCTGCTTAAGAACGTGATCATATCTTTGACATCATCTTTGAAATCACTTTGCAAGAGTCCCTTTGGCCATCTGGAAACAGTTTGCCTAGGCTTCTTCAACCATTGGCTATTTATCAAGTTTTTAGCTTTATTGGAATCAGCGTCATAGACTTCTTGTGCTTTTTGTATCGAGATATCAATGTATTTCTCCATCTGTGGAACTTTAAACACAATATCAAAGAAGTTAGGGTCGAGTCTCAATATCTCGTGCCCAGAAGAATCAATTACACTTCTGCTCTCTCTAATGTAGTGGGATGCAACTTGAAGGACGAATTTTGTATTGTGCGCAGCAGTAGGGAACATAGATACCAAATGCAGGTTACTGTGTACAATTGCTCTCATAGAATCAGGAAGAGGCTTCTTCTCAGTTTTCTCTTCAAAATCAACCAAGTCTTGATGACCAACCTCTGTGTCTTTTATCTCTTCTACCTTGGAGACCACTATAGTCGGTGGATAGACACCTTGATACTTATATTTCATTTTATCTTTTGCTTTTGAAAACGACGGAGGTTTTTTGGCAATCATCTGAGAGCAACTGAATCTTCGATCAACAATTTTGATGATCTTGAAAAGAGACTGCAAGATATGAAATCAGAACAAACGTTAGTCGTTAAACAGCAAGGGGATGCGTAAGGCGAGCAATGATGATGAGCAAGCGTGGAGCGGATGAAAAGGCACGCAAAACGATGCACAAAGTGGAAGGAGCGAGGTTCAGGATGAAATTGGCAAGTTTTGAGGTGTTTAGGACAAAAACTGGGAAAAGTGTAAGGGTGCTAAAATTCAGTGCCCTTGCACTTAGGAGAAAATAAACTTTTGTGCAGGGGCGCTGATTTCCAGCTCTCCTGCACTTGGAGTGTTTGGAAAAAGCTTCATTGTGTCAGGGCGCTAAAATTCAGCGCCCTGACATTATCTTCTTGTAAAGTTCAAAATGCGAGTTGACAGAGCGTGGTAATTGAGCGCTTTAGCAAATGGGAAAAATGTTTTGTGTAATGTAGACCAAAAAGTGCGCCTAGCATAGAGAACTTGTCATTTGGAAGAAAAATGTAGAACATGTTTAGTTTTTGTGCAAACACCTTCAAAAATAGCGCCATGACATTATCTTCTTGTAACTCATTCAATGATTTGGAAACTTTCTTATTGCAAAACCCGCGCATGCTAAACAAAGAAAGGTATGAGTGGATGTGGGACAAGAATTGGGAAATCAAAAATGAAGGTGTGATGGAAGACCAAAACAGAAAAAAGAAGAAACCCCTACCCAAACTTTAAAACGCGTGGGTGCAAGGGTTTGAATCAATAAGAAAAGAGAAAAACGTGATTAGGGTAAGAAAAAGCGCCCATGCATTTTGGGAAGACACTTCAGATAAAGGAAAAGAAAGAAAAACGCATGGAGAAAACAATGATAAATAAAAACGCATATATAGATCACTAAGACGTACTCAAAAAAGTGTATAAAAATGAACGAAAGGTAAGAAGAACGACTTACCAAGAGAAAACGTGAAACTTTGTTGGGAGGAACTTCAGATTTCTCCAAAAACGTATTTGCAAGTTGAGAAGATTTCGCCCAGCAAGAAGGAATGGAGTTCAAAGACCACAAATGATGAAAATGAAATATAAAATCACTTTTAAGTGAGTTAAAAATACCTAAGTCAATTTCAATAAAAAGTGGCATAAATGAAGGCACGATAAGCGAAAAAGTAAAAGACATGAAGAAACGCGCCTGAGCCAAAAATTGGCTAAGTCTAGCAACAATGTGTAAGAGCGCACTCTTTTAGCGCTTCTACACATTTTGAAAAATCACTTTTATGCAGGGGCGCTGATTTTTGGCGCCCCTACACTTTCAACACTTAGCCAAAAATTTGGATGAGTTAGAGCGCACTTTTTAGGCACAACTGCATCTTTCACAATTTAACTAAGTATGATCAGTGAGACTTCACGAAGGAGCTCGTTTCGAAGGTCTTCGCGAGGCGAACATAGGGGGATGCTCAAACTGACTATTTGAGGCTTTGGAACACATTACGAGGTGGCTCGAATATCACCTTGTTTTGCGTGCTTGAACTTCACGAACCTAGGAAACGGACAAGTTTCGTAGGGGGGTTATCCGTGGAACAAGCGCTGCTAGATTCCGTGATAACACAACAAGCAAGCTTTATTTCTAAATCTCGAAAGAAGATAACATCTAACACCTAAGAAAGTAGGAAAAGCGGGAAACGCCAACTATTACATTTATCTTCTTTCTCTTCTTCAAAGAATGGATAAGAATTGCTCCAAGAATAGAAAGAAAGCTTCTAGATGAAAGCCATTTCAAATCTCAATCACATCCGCTAAAAGCAAGAAACTATGTCCCGGTTCAGTGCATCTCTCCCATCAATAGCAAAGTTGCGTTTTTCCAAGATATCTTCTCCATTTGCAATTGATCTCAGGAAATCTTCGACCTCATTGGCCGCTTTTTCAAATCTTGCTGACATCATGGAAAGGTGATTCATTCTGCCACCAATGTATTGCTGCTATCACAGCTGCGAACAACACTCTGAAATTGAGTTTGCACTTCATCTAGCCCGACGTAAGAACCATCTTCAAGACTGTACCGAGAAGGAATCTCTGTGACAAACTCATTGATGAAAAGAAGAGCTTCGATCACTCTTTGTCTGATTGTAATGCTTGATGCAAGCGATTAAAAACTCGAAACTCTGAACTGAAATAGGAATGGACACTGCTGCGAGGAGTCTAGAGTGTCCCAGGTTTCTGATTGAAGTTTTGCTTGGGCTCTCCAAAGCGTGTAGATCAAACACCAGCTTGATGTGATGCAAGTCCGTTTCAGCTGTTTTGATGAAATCATGGTAGAGAGTTGATTTGGTCTTGAAATCATTGGGAATGTACTCCATTTCGAAAACCTTGAAGAATGACTGTAAACTCGCCTAGGTTCAGACAAGTTTTGAGCAACTTACTATTTTTAGAATGCTGATTTTTCTTCCTTCAACGGACAAATTTTTGAAATTTTTTTTGAGATATGGGTTTTGCTCAGAATTTCGTTGCAAGACAACCCAAATCGTCCGTTTTTGAAAATTTTTATTCCAGACTGAAAAAGCAGCAAACCCTAATTTCTTCAATTTTTCACAAAAAAATTTGGCACCTGGGTTTTGTTTAGAATACAATTAGAAATGGACCCAGTTGATCAAATTTGAGAAACACTAATGGCGGAGTGAAAAAGCAGCAAACCCTAATATGTGAAATTTGCTTGAAAAAAGCTGTGATATGGGTTTTCTTCATAAGACTAATTTGAGAGGACCCAGATGATCAAAAATTGAATGCATTGAGGATTTCACTGACATGCAAATAAAAAGCAGCTACTGCAACTTAATGAATTTCTTGAAAATTTCTTCAGAAGAATGAGATGACAAGACCCAGATGGCTGAAAATTTCAAAATCTTGGCCCTCTTCTTCAAAAATTTGATCTTCTAGATGAAAAAGCAAGGCCTTATGCTGCTGGTCTGAAAAATTTAATGAAGAATCAGCAAACTTGAGTTCTTGAATCATGAAATATAACTTAAAATCTGCTGCTCCACTCTTCTCCTTTGAATGCTACCTGCAAAAATAATGAAAATTACATGAAAGAGAGGTGTTAAATAGACTTAGGGTTTGAAATAGGTTTGCTTTCTTTTGCTTTTATCTTCAAAACCCTAAAATCAGTTGGTTCGATGAATTTGGGCATTCTCTTCCTCTTGCCATTTTGAATCTTTTGAAAATTTTGAAAATTTCACTAAGGCATTGTAAGTTGGCGCCCTTCTTGGCTAGGGGCGCCAACTTTCTCCAAAGTTAGTCATTTCTTAGGAATTTTCAACTTTTCACAATTTTGACCCCCTACTTTGACCTCGATCTCTGGCTTCCAGATTGATCCGACGAATGAGCTGGATGATTCATCGCGTAGCCTGACTGATTCTGAGAAGATTGTTCTAGAGGCGTCTCTGGCGAAAAAATTCATTTTGACCTTTAAATTCATGGGAACCTATTTCCTCCAGGGGCGCCCATTTTGTCTAGAGTTGGCCATTTTTATGATTTTCAAGTTCTTCATTTCCCTCTGATCTTCTGATGAAATACTGATCCCGGGAGCTACACTGATCTGATTAACTGACCGACAGCTTCATTGGATAACTCGATCGAATCTGTCGAGGTGATCTTAGAGGCCTTATCAGCAAATTCCATCATTTATGACCTCAAAAGTTTGGGCACATATTCTCCCTTGGGGCGCCCATGTTCCTCAGAGTTAGAATATTTTTCATTTTCATCTTTTTCTCTTCTACAGATGATCTCATCAGATCTGGAGATTCGGGCGTCAGAGTGACTGATGGTTGGGCTCGTTACGAAGCTGAGGAGAAATCAAGAGGGGTTCTCTGGGAATGTTGATTGCAGAAAAGTCCATTAGAGGCATCAAAAGCTTGGGTGCCCTTCTTGGCTGGGGGCGCCCAACTTCACCATACTTAGAATATTTTCTTGTATTTTCACCTTGCTTTTGAATTTTAAAATTTCACTCTTGTCAAACCCTCTATTCAACCTTCTACATCTGACAACTGCCAACACCGATTGACATGCTGATGATCTCATTGGAAAGCCTGTTCAAATCTGAAGAAATCATGTTGGAGGTTCTACTGGAAAATTTACCTGTTTAAGCCCTCAAAATCAAGGGTGCCTATATCCTTCTGGGGCACCCAACCCCTCTAGACTTAGCCATTTTCTTGTTTTTCATCTTTCAGAGTTGAAACCTTCATTTTGTACCTTCAACTTTGATCTGGATTTGCGGGAGATTGGCCAGTCGGATGCCCTAACGAAGATATTCGTTGCGAAGTGGAATGAAATATGAAGAGATTGATCTTATCCGCAAACCCTAACTACTAGATTTGGCCTCTCCAAAAGCTGGGCGCCCCTGGGCACCTAGGGCGCCCAAAGTTCCCAGACTTAGTCAAATTTTGGTGATTTTCATGTTCTTCATTCTGACTTCTGTTTGGATCCTCCCTGTTTGATCTTGAATATTGGATGATTGGATGATCTGATGGCTGTACTGTCAGATCCGTTGCGGAGCTGGAAGGAAACTGAGCAACCTTACCTGGAAACTCAAACCCTAATTTCATCATCTGGTGCCCTAGAAAGATGGGCGCCCAAGTCAAGTAGACTTAGTCAAAATTTCACTGTTTTCACCTTCTTCCTCGTTTCTTCGTGCTTGCTCACCAACTCACCTCCTGTTGAATGCTTGAGTGTTGAATCTGATGCCTGGCAGCTGACTGACCTCCATTGATGACCTCGAAGCTCCTAATATGCTTCTGAAAAAGTAGAATAGACCCACTAAGTAAAATTTATCCTTTTGAGATTTTGACTGCACCAGCCTGATATGGAAGTATTTTGAGCAATCAAAATCAGTTTGAACTCTAACGGACCAACTTTCTATTTTTAGAAAGTTTTTCCAGTATCCGTTTCAAAAGAAACCCAGAAAAAGTTAACTATTTTTAGGAAATTTCTAAAAATATCAGTTTTCCTAAAAAGTAGGGATGAAAAACTGAGATTTGGGTTTTGTAGATTAGGTTGCTCTGAGCAGACCCAGATCATCAGATTTTGGAAATTTTACATTTTAACCCCTCATGCAAGACATGCACTCCCAAATTTTGACCATTTTGACAGATTTAACAAGACTTTAACTCACTTCTTCAAAATGTATAAGTGTAACAAAAATTTTAATTTTGGGGTACAACAGGCATTAAAATGTAAGTAAATACCCCCAAATGCGCCCTTGAGGAGGAAGTGTTTGAGAAATATTCTAAGTGTTGAAAATGAAAGTCTAGGGGGTGAAGTGTTCCCTAGATGGGAGAGGTTGAGTTAAGCCGTTGAAAATGGAAACACCACTTAGCAAATGCGCCTAAGGTTGGACAAGATGGGTAAACCTTAGAGATAAATATTTTTCAAAGGGTGGAAAAATTAAATGTACCCCTTCATACATGCACACATAAATAATATATTTTCTAAGGGGATTTTTTTTGTGGGTATTGGATATTTTTTTCTAAGGGGATGATTTTGAAGCTTTTCACTCCTTACATAAGAATTTAAAATGAAGGTTTTAAGCATGCGCCTGATTGATTGAAATTTTCCAAAGGAAATAAAATTATTCTAAGGCAAAATAAAAACGCCTTTGTCAAGGAGGAAAATCTTAAATGCTGGAGATATTATAAATTTCCCAAAAGTGTTTGAGTCCACTGAACATTACATGCAATCAAATGGGAAAAATTCGAATTTTGAAAAGAAAAAAGAATCTCCAGCAATAGCAAATTCTATGACAACTCTATGACGATTGGGCACAATTTTGTGACAACTCGCCAGCCTTCTCTCCAAAATTGGGAAGTTACTAAGTAGTGGAGAAGAAAATTTATTGCAACTGCTAAAATGGACGTCCTCTCACAATTATATAAACTTCGAAGTTATTCATTTTTCTTCACCTGTTGCAAATTTGAAGTTGTGAGAAAAGAGTGCTGAGAAGAAGAAATTTTTGAAGTGAGTGAGTTGAGTAAGATTTTTCTAAGTGTCGAAGTGATATTGCTGAAAGTTTTGAACATTGAAGTCAGAGTTCTTGAGGTTTGGAGTTAGAGTTTTAATGCTGGATAATTTTTATTTTCGAAGTCAACTCCATTTTTCAGCCATCTCAAGGTGATTTTATTTTTCTAAACTCAGAATTTTAATGCTGATGTTTTATTTTGCAGATGGATGAAAGAGGAAGGGGAGATGCTACTGGAACAAGCAAAGCTGCAGGCAAAGCTCCACAAGTAGAAGCTGGCAAAGAAAATGCGTCTAGGTAGGCAATTATCAAGAAGCTCAGGAAATCATTTCTTCCTGAATCGAAGTTTGTTTCGAAGCGGAGGGTTGACTGACACCAATCTTGGTTCATCCAACCTCGGAGCACTCAGAGGCAGAATGTACGAGCAGGGTGGTCATCAGCCATCAATTATAGCACATAATATTATGAAAAGTGGATTATATGCAGCTGTTGGTTTTCCACCAGCAATCCAATGTCCGGAGCTGATTTCAGAATGTGCTAATTGCTATAGGTCAGATCGCAAAACAATAGTTTCTCCTGATGGCAAGTTGTTCGCCAACCTCACGCCAAAATCTATTGGAGAAGCGTTCGAAATTCCTACATTTGAGAAGATGCTGTACAAGACAAAAGAAAGAGTTGACAAAATGTACGCCTCCAGTTTTGAGAGATGTGCTAGGAGAATTAATACAACCTGGATGCAGGAGCCTAAACCTCTTGGCGCCAAGTTGCCCAAACAAATTATCTCAGAGGAGTTGAAGCAAGAATACTGCGATCTCATTATGATGCTTAGCCGGGTGAACGGGAGCCCTCAGGTATATATTTTCGAGCCATGGATGTTCTTTTATATAAGCATAGTGATGGAGGGAAGAGAATATGTCGACTAGGAAAGAATGATCAGTGACAACATAGATGAACAGTTCAGGAGCCTGAGGAGGACGAAGACTTTTTACATGAGCTCGTACGTCATCTACATGCTGGCTCAAATGACAAAGTATAGAGGAATCACTTACAAAGAGCCAATTGGAAGCGGTCCTGATTAGTATAAGATCCATGAAGCCTGCACACAATTACACTTGACCAGTACCTCCAGCTTCAAGAGGGTGAACGATGCTTTTACTATGCACATAACAAGGACTCTTCAGCGGAGAACACACCAGAGAATATCACAGGATGCCCAAAAGTTGATTGAAGAGTACGGGTATTGGTTCATCCAATTCCCGAAGTTCACTTACATCAAGCTGCAGGGGTTCCACTCGTACGCCTACAGATTGCCAAGGTACCCCACTAACAGGATGGTGATGCTTGAAGTATCTAGGAAACTCCTCGCCTACGATAAAATTCAAAAGAAGAAGAAGAAAGGAGGGCTGAACTACCCCATCATTATGGGGAATTCAATTGAAAAATGTCCATCTATACAGGCAGCCAGAGAAGCTGAGGATGAGTTGCACTTCTACCACCTCACTCTTCACAACAGCAGGCAGGATTTTGACCCTACAGGAATATTGGAGTAGTACAAGGTGTGGAGCATAGGCATAAGGCTCACGTCGAAGATTTTTGGACTAATGTAGAGAGCGAGGCTGAAATTAGGAAGAGGATGTTCAGTAGGCTACCTCTGAAGTTGATCAGAAAATGCGAAGTTATTCCAGTCCCAGACCAAGTGGATGAGGATGTCAATGTTATTCACCCAGATTATGAGTCAGTAAAGGACACGCCAGTCCCACCACCTGATTGGTCGGAGCCAAAAATTACGGACTTGGACACGCTATCCATTCCAATCTTGACATTCACGAGGAGCTGGGTTGAAAGACATGTTAATAGGCTCAAGAGCAAGTCAATTGCTCTCACATACAACCTCATGGGAGATCAGGGGCCGCCTACTGCAAGGAAAAGAAAACAAGTTGCCTAGGTTGCAAAGTCACAAGAGGAAGTACCAGTTCAGCCAGCCCCTCAGAGAATGGAAGAAGCATCGCCCACGCAATTACTGACTCACTCTTCTAGTGTGCGTGAGGTTTCATTGTTTGTAGGTCAGAGGGTTAGATTGGATGAAGAGCATGAGTTAGAGGAGGTCAATCAGCCATTGCCTAGGGAGTTGGACAGTCAGAGTGTTAATGCTCCTAGGAGTGAGGGCCAGCTGGAGGGAGAAGAAGAAACATAAACTAACATCTGCTTGGAGCATGCGATTGAGGCAGCCTTTGAGGATGAAAATACTACGGAGCCAGAATTTTAGAGTCTTGAAGAGGATGCGCAGCACATGGAAACAGATGAGCCTCAGCAAAATGTTGCTAGGGATGAGGCTCGTGAAGTGGAAGCAACAAAAGAACAGCCACTTGTTATCTGCAACACGCAACCGACTGTACTAGATTGGCTCACTGGGAGGATGAGAAGAGATCCCGAAGATGACACCGACCCGAAAATTGAGATGGAAGCTTTCCTCAACAGAATTAGTCGGTCGCCAAAGAAGAAAAGAGCTAGAAAATATTCAAAGATTAAAACGAATAAATCTGGTTTGCGCACCCTTCATGTTGTTGTTCCGAGGGAGGAAAGTGATTGAGATGAAGAAATTCCTGAAAATAATGTGATCACCACTATTGAACTAGGATGTCCTACGGGAGCACAAGTAATTGGGGAAGCTGACGGCTCCTTTTAGGCGTTGAAAGATAGATTGCTTAGAAAAGAAGAAAAATACAAGAAGTTGAAAAGGGAGCACAGGACGTTAATTGGCTATGTGCAACACTTAGCGCATCCATGTGAGAAAGGAAATCCAGCGGTGGACCTCCCGGCTGAGCTTCCAAGAGAGTCAGTTAGTGGGATCAAAGAGTTGAAGAAGGCAATTTAGGAGGCAGACAAGTGGGTAAGTGGTGTCCATGTTGAGGCTGAAAATTTCATTGAGGACCTTCTCTCATCTTTTCAGCATTCCTCAAGCATCCTCACGTGTATGGAGAACATTGATCAAGCTTGGAATGTGTTATCACGAAATCTAGCAGCGCTCGTTCCACGGATAACCCCCCTACGAAACTTGTCCGTTTCCTAGGATTCGTGAAGTTCAAGTACACATAACGGAGTGATTTTCAAGCCACCTCGAAATGCGTTCCCAAGTCTCGAATAGTCAATTCGAGCATTCCCCTTGTTCGCCTGCAAAGACCTAAACGAGATCTTTCGCGACGTTTCACTGCGTACTTTGCAAATTACGGAGATCGCAGTAGCGAAAAGATGCCTCTGGGAAAATCCAAAAATTGGCTAAGTCTGGAAATGTAAAGGCTAAAATTAGCCCTACATGCTGTTAATTTCAAAAAAGGGCGCTAAATTTTAGCATGCCATTACATTTTCTTTCTTAACTTTTTTTTTGCCTCTGGCACGTTTCTTCACAATTTCGCGTTTTTCGTCAATCGTGCCACTTTTCGTGCCTAAATTTATTGCACGACTTGAGTTAGGTTTTTAATTTTCATTTTGCAAGTTAAGTGAATGAATTCGCCACTTTTGTTGTTTGTATTTTATTTCTTTTTGTCTCTCCTCTTGCTGGGCGAATTACCTCTCATCTGCAAATTTGCGTTTGGAAGATTTCCGCCATTCATCTCTTCAGCAATATTTGCGTTTGGCCCTGGTAAGACTTTCATTTGGTTTTGTATTTCCATTTGTATATATCCATGGTTATCATACGCGTTTTGGTTTCTTTATTCACGTTTTTCATTTCATTCGTTTTTGTTCCTTCCATTCGTGTTTTTCTTCTCTTTACGCAATGGGATCCTCCTTCATTGTTTTGGATGCGTCCTTTTCCTTCGCGTTTTCCTTTCATTGTTTGCTTTCATTGCAAGAACATTGGTGAGTCTTTGCTAACCCTACGCATTCCTTTCTTTGTTTTTTCCAAACGCGTATTGTTCTGCATTCGCGTTCCCTTGTCTTTCATACGTCTTTCTTCTCCTTCATACGCGTTTCTTCCTACCTTTCTCCTCTGCGCGCAATATCACTTGAGAATTTCTATCCACCCGCCATGCTTGTGTTGAGGTATCTTTGTTAGAAGTTCTTCATCCGTTTTGGTAAACATTGGAAAGATTCGCCATTGTGAAAAAGAATTCCTTTGACCTTTGAATGAAAATGTAATAGAATGGAGATGTTTTCGAATGACATTTCAAAGTTAACCAAACATTGCCTTTGCTGAAGGTTGAGCGCCTTCGCCATTCCTCATTGCATTTACATCTTCAAGAATTGCCAGAATTGCAAAAGCGCTAAATTTCTGCGCTATGACATTTTGAAGATACCTCAAAACTGCCTAACACTGTAAGATGTAAGGGCGCTAAAATTTAGCGCCCTTGCATCAAAGTCATCTCTCTCTCAAATGACATGTTGAGAATGTCAGAAATTTGCCTAACACTGGAAAAGTGTAAGGGCGCTAAAATTTAGCGCCCTTACACCAAAAGCAATTTTTCTCAGAATGTAAGGGCGCTGAATTTTAGCGCCCTTACACTTTTTTCTGACTTTTTCCAATTCCTTCCAAACGAACTTCATTTTTGACCAGTGCGCTCCAGAGCCTCGTTTTTCCGCATTCATGCATCGTTTTGCGTGCCTCGCCATCCGCTCCATGCTTTTCCACCCTCGTACTCATTTCACGTTTTCCTATGTTCCCTAACAATTGGTGTTTGTTCTGGCTAGACCGGTTGCAGTCTACTCTCAGAGATCGTCAAGTCAAGAGTGCTCAGTGTTCCAGTTTCTTTTGATGACTGCTACGAAGCCTCCTTCTTCGAAAGCAAGAAGCAAGATGAAGTACAAATATCAAGGCGTCTATCCGCCAACTATGGTGCTTTTGAAAGTTGAAGAAATAAAGGATACAGAAGTTGGCCATCAAGACTTGGTTGACTTCGCAAAGTTGACAGAGACAAAGCCTCTCCCTGATTCAATGAGAGCAATCGTACACAGCAATCTCCACTTGGTGGCGATGTTCCCCACAGCTACGCACAATACTGAGTTTGTTCTTCAAATTGCGTCTCATTACATCCGAGAAAGCAGAAGTGTGATCGACTCTTCCGGGCACGAGATTCTGAGACTCGACCCCGATTTCTTTGACATTGTCTTCAAGGTTCCTCACATGGACAAATATATTGACATTTCTATATCAAAAGCACAAGAGATCTTTGATGCTGATCCCAATAAAGCCAAACAGTTGATAAATACTCAATGGCTCAAAAAGCCTAGATCGTCTGTTTCTAGATGGCCAAAAGGACTCCTGAGAAGTGACTTCAAAGATGACGTCAAGGATATGATCACGTTTCTGAGCAGAGTGAAGGGTTTGCCGGAATCATCCACCTTTCACGATTGGATGTATGAGTACATCAGGATCATAAGGAGGCAGAAGGTGCATATTGACTGGGGTAAACAAATCAGTGATGAGATGCACGAGCAGTTGATTAATGCTCCTTCTACATTGAAATTCTACATGACTTCTTACCTGGTGTACGCAGCAGCTGTGATGAGACAATTCCCAGGTCTATCTACAAAGGGGAATCGAATGATGGTGCCTGTGTACAGATATTTCTA
>VDFB02033140.1:0-22881 GCA_007258455.2 Sequoia sempervirens
TGGTTGTTTCGTTCATCTTGGTTTTCGTCTTTTTGTTGTCGTATGTCCGTCTTCATCCTAGTGTTGCTTGTTTTTTTGGTTTCGTGTCGTTCGCTTTGTTGTTTCACGTTGTCGTTTTGGTTTTTGTTTAGAAAATACGAAAAAATTGTAAAAGTTAGAAAATACCAAAAAAATTGTAAAAGTTAGAAAATACAAAAAAATTGTAAAAATTAGAAAATACAAAAAACTATAAAAATTATAAAATACAAAAAAATAATAAAACATTAGAAAATACAAAAAAAAAATTGTAATATATTTTATACAAAGTAAATAAGTAAATCTTTTATTTAAAGAGATTTACCACAGGATTTGGAGTTTAAATAAATAAAATCTTTTTGTTTTATTTAAAAGGGAGAAAAGGATTTTTATATAATATGAAATAATGGTAATTAATAAGTTTTGGTAAAACAAATAAAAATATTTTAAAATATTTTTATTTTAAAAGATTTAAAAGAATTTCGAATTCTTTAAAATGGGTCTTTGAGTTTTAAGGGATTGTATAATAAATAATAATAAAGGAGGGTCTTTTGGACGGGTGGAATTGAAGCGAAAAGGGATATTTTTATGGTTAAAAGTTTAAATGTGATCCCGATTAAGTAAATATACTCATCGGACTCGGACCCAAACTTTGGGTAAAGGGAAATTAAAAAAAAAGGTTGCCATGTTTTGGAAATGGTTTCGTCCCCGTGGTCTAATCGGACCCGGACCCGGGAAGAACCCTGAACCGGGTATAAAGATGGTTCCCGTCCTGATCCTGTTCCGCCTCCGCATTGAATTTGCTCCGACCCCGCACTCACGTCCTACTCTCGCTCTAGTTCCACTTTCGTCTGTCGATGGTTCCCGTTCCGCATCCTAGCTTTGTTCTGCCCCCGACTCAGCTTGACTCCGATCCCGCGGCTCAAAGGAAGCATAGACATGGCTGGGTTGTTGTAAATGCGTTAGAACAATATCAGAACCGGAATTGAATAGAGGAGATTTTCATTCCCGCTCCCACTCTTGCATGGCTCCGACCTCGCGCCTGACAGAATGCCTCAACGAAAACGTGATCTCATGGGAATGTGATTGCGGAATCTGCACAAATTGGATTTGTTGAAAAGAAAACTGGAAACTTTCCAGTATATGCGAATGGGCAGGCTTAAACTCAAATTTTCTAACCGCTGTCAATGTTCTCCCTTCCTTGCCCGTGGACAAAGAGAATGGAAGCATAGACAAAGGCATGTCAATTGCGATGGTAGAGGAGATTATTCGAAGAATGGGAGGAATTGACAAGGCGCATAAACTGTTCTGCAAAAAATGCCTAACAGAAATTTCATCTCATGGAACGCCATGATTGCTGGAAGATATATAGACATGCGTACAAGTGTGAATGCAGAGACAGGGCATGCGAACTGCTGACAAAATGCTTCAGATAGATATCATCCCATGGCACACAATGATTGCAGAGTCTGCACAAAATGTATCGATTGAAAAGACTTTGGGAACTGTCAAGCAAAGTGCAATTGGCAGTTGTAAAGCCAAATCCCACAACCTTCATCAGCATCAAGCGGGCTACACGGGAAGCGTTTGATAGAAAGTATCAGAGAGATGCCATCTTTTGGAATGCAATGAACAGGATAGAAGCGGATTAAGACATTGAGACTTCTGCGAATTATTGGATCAAAACGCCTCAGTAGAAATGTAGTCTGAAAAGAAATAAATCTCATGGAATGTTGCAGGATATGCATGAAATAGGTTTGTTGAAAAGGTTTTAAAGACTTTCAAGCACCAAATCCTCCAGCCATTGCCAGTACCTTGCCTACCGTGCCAAGGTGAAATCTTTGGAGCATGGCATCGATATCCATCAAAGGATAGAGGATAGATGGATTATGTTAAAAATTGTAATTACAACAGCCCCGACCCATGAATGCAAAGGTGCAAATATAGGTATGGCGCAGCTTTGGGACAGGGTATTAATGTCCATCGAAGAACATGCATGCAATGCCTGTGGATTTTGCAGAGAATGGGAGTTTTGCAATAATATATGGAGATCCATCAAAGACACCATCAAATTAAATGGATTTTTGTCAGATGCTATAATTGATACTGCCTTGGTGAATACAAAATGAGGAAACATAGACAACGGGGCAAACACAAAATGACACTGTTGAAGAAAGCTTTAGAAACATCCATGAAATGCTTGATTAAGAGCAGTGAATTGTTTAACAAAAATGCTTCACGAAGAGATCTTCCCATGGAATGGCATGATTACAAAGGAGGTCGTGCAGTGAATATGGAAACAGGGGAAAAATACATAAATTGTTTTGACAAGATACTTCAATGAAATGTGACTTTGTGGCGTGCCATGATGGCTCGATATGCTCAATATGGATTTGCTATGGAACAGTGCAAAGCATCCAAGCGTGTAAAATGCGAAAGCATAGACAAGGCGCGACGGGTGAACTGATTTAGAGAATGCCTTTCAAGGGATTCCATCTCATGGAACGCGTGATTACGGAATATGTACAAAGGGGCGTAGTAGGGCAAGTGAACTATTCGACAAAAGGTCCCATATAAAGTATGCCACTGTATGAGATGCTCGACATAATGCTTTAGGGGATGTATGCACCGAGCACATCGATCGAAATACAGAGTGGTTTGATGAGGTGACTCTTCATCTAAGGGTTGTAGTGAGTTCTATGGATATGTGCAGGGAGAGTTCATGTTTAACATCTGATATAGATGCCAGAATTGATCATCTTTCACAAGCATGGTACCAAAGCAACAAAAAGAGATGCTATCCAAATTCGGGAAACAAATGGCCCGGGGAATGAATTTAGACGTAACATTGTTTTAGTGTTATTTTATTTTAAAATAACATTAATTTAAAAGAGGTTTCATTGAAATGTCCTAATATATTTAATTAGTTTTAGAATCAACTAAATATTATAAATTGATTAATTTTATAAATGAATTAATACATTTTCAATATTCTTACAGGTACTGTTGAAATGTACAAAGAATATGACTTGCAAATCAAACGTGCAAAGGGGAATTTGCTGAAGGGATCATCAAGCTGAAGTAAACTGAAAGTATGATGGGCCCATTTAACATGATTTCTGGAGAAAGACACTACTGCCTTACATCATGCAAAAAGTGAAACTTAGAGTTGAGGCTGCAGGTTGCAAAAAGGAGAACTTTGAGTCAAATCAAAAGTTATAATTGTGAACTGGAGTCAGCTGAAATTAAACTGGAGAGTGGAGTCTCAAACTGAAATTAACTAGAGCCAAACTGAAAGCTAAAACAAAAGGACTTGTGATGAATGATTGTAGGCACAAATGCTATAGCTTTTTGATGTCTTAGTTTTTGGAGGAAATTAGGGAATTTTGAGCTACAAATTGTTAAATCAAGCTCATTGTAAAGGGTTGGTTAGACACTTAGGAAAATAAGTTAGAAGTTTTATAGCTTAGCAGATTAGAAGTTGCACAGTAGGATAGGTGATGCAATTTTCTGTAATTCTTAGTCTAGATGGAGGTAATCTGAAGATATGGGTTTCTGTACATTGGTGATTTTGCCAGACTTGTAAATGCTGCTTATCTGTTTCATTGACAGTAGAAGTAGCCAGACTTAAACCTGCTTTAGGTTATGCTCTGGAATGATGTTTGTTTATTAATCATTTGATTTGGAAAGCTTTCAAGGAATGGAGTTCTATCTTTTGTTTTATTCGAATTATGATTTGCAATCTGCCATTAATATTTGCACTGTGAATGAATAGCTGTGTATGGATTACAGGTTGATTTGTGTTGTAGTTCTAGTTTATGGATTCCTTGGAAAGCAACAGGTCTGATTAGTTGAATGAATCGGCATTCTTCTTTCTCTTGCGTCCTTGATCTATCTTTTGCCTTTTCTTTATACCCCCCTGTTAGAGTAAGTTTATATAAGAATTCGATCTCACAACCATCAAGATGCTCAATAACCATCAGGCCCCTTGAACATTACAATCATATTGACCATTGAGCAATATCAGCACAGTTGAGAACCAACTACCAAGACCTTGGGAGTTAGATTACCATGTGTTGTCTTTCTTTTTCAGGAGAAATAGAATAGAGATATTCTGTTTAAATGTTGTTGTGCTATTTTGACCATCAACACTATGTTTTAGTATTAGTTTTTTTTGCATATTTTTCTATTTTAGATATAAAATTATAGTTAAAAAATTATCTTGTTTTCCTTACTTTGACAGGTCATATTTTGTGCCTATAGTGTCCAATTTTAGACTTCTTGTAGGTGATAAATCATTTTTTGGTACTTTGTAGTAAATTGAGTTTGGAGATGTTTATACATAATCCGTTCACTTACATTTATATTTGAGCTATCTTGGTTTTAGGATTTAATTCATGAAAAACTTACATGTTTATATCTAGTTCTTGTTTAACATGGTTATCGATGTATGATTAAATTTTTATATTGCATTATAAGTTCTACAAGTTACATAATTGTTTAGGCTATCTATACTTATAGGGTACATTGATAAATCAAATGTGGGACACCTATACCCATAGGTATTATAGTGTGAATGTATATTTTATATGGTTTGGTCACCTAGTTCATTAGCTTGGTTGCCATTATGAGGCAAAGAGATGGTTTTACCCTATATATTTATGTTATGGGACCTAGACTTGTTGACTACATAATACAGACATATGACTTAGTGTGAGTTTGGTGTAGGTACATTGTGTGGTGATCATAGCATCACAAAGGTTCCCATTTAGACAATTAGCACAACATGGTTGTTATGTAGATTCATTTTTGGTTTGGGATTGATTCTTGGTTGTAGGTGGTGGTATATCTTCTTAGTTTGGAGATCATGGTTTTACTTTTCCCTTTCAAAGCTCTTGATATCACACAAATGAGTTTTTTTATTTTATGTGGTCTATGGATAACCTTTATTTGGGAGATGTTTATCATGATAAATATGTAGCTCAATATCATGCTTCAATGGGATCCTTAATAGTGATGTTGATTCACCAATTTTGTGATGGAGGATTTTTTCCCATGGTTTCTAGTGTCATGGAGGAGCTCTTGGATCTTGTTTCTTATATAAAATGATATTTATTTGAAATATTGAATTCTATTCACAATATATGTTTATCTTCATGTGATTTAGAAATATTGACATCTTAGTTATCCATGGAGGACTCTTGAATTATTTGGTGAGGTGTCAATTTATGACTTGTCATTTTCTATAGAGGTTACTTGATTTAGATGATGGTCAGTATTATTCCATGGTGATCTTTTGATTCTATATTAGTTTTTTTTGTATGATACAAGTGTTCTTAGGATAAAATATGATCATTTGGGACATATTATCTTCTTTTGAGGAGATGCAGATCATGACATTAGGGAGAGTTCCTAACTATATATTGATCATGTAGTTGGATCTTTGGTAGTGATTTGGGATAATATGTTTGATGAGTGTTTTGATCATTTTAATTTTGAGCTTTTGGTTATTATGGTATTATATTAGAGTTTATTTGGTATGAGATGATTGGTCTTATACCTATTTCAAATCTGGGTGAGGCTAAGATATTTATTTTTCTTGTATATCATGTGTTGAGAAAATTACTCTTTGATGAGGTTTCAAAAAGGAGGAATAAGGATCCTACATTTGGGTTGAACTTGAGTTTAACATGGACCTATTGAGGAGATTATTCTTAGAGAGATTCATTATATCTTGGTGTGTCTTGGAGGAGTAATATTGTTTCCCACACTTGGTCTTCTTGATGGTGAATCATTTGATAAGTATTTCCCAATTCTTTTCATAAGTATTTTTTCCATGCTTTATTTTCACATGGGAATGAGTCTTGAGCTATGGATTTTAGTTCTAGAGGGATTATTTAAGGAGTGTAGAGGATGGTTTTAGGCTTATCCCCTTGGTTTTTTAGATGGATGTTTAGGTTTTATCTCCCTTCAATTCGAGAGTATTACATCCTAGTAGATATATGATTGTATGTTGATAAGGATTTTATATTTGAGTTTTTGTGAGGGAAATATTACTTTTCATAGCTTGAGCACTTAGAGGTGTTGGTAGAAGGGAATGCTACATGGTTTTTATTTGCAAGTTCTCTCTAATGGTCCTATGTTTCTTCCTACATGTTCATGTTCACATGTGTAGACACTTAAAAATGTCTCGAACAATATCATGCACTCGAATTTGATATACTAACATTGCTTCATCCTGAAACCCATCCTCTTTTTGCTTAATTGATTAAATTAGCCTAGCTATTTAATTAATCACATCAATTTCATCTATTAACCTGATTAATATAATTAGGTTAATTCACCCCCTCTTGCACTAACCTTTCATCTTGTTAAATTGGATAAATCAACTTATCAAATTTAAATCCCTAATTCCTCTTATTTAATTAAAATAACCCTAAGTTATTTAATTAAATATCATATCCCCTTCCCCTTTTCATTAAATAAATAATTATTTAATGAATATCCTAATTCCCCTAATTTGTATAAATGAAACTTTATTTAATTATCAAATTACTAATTAAATCTAATCCTCCCACTTGCAAGGGAATATTCCTTGAGAATATTCCTCCTTTGCACATTCCTCCAAAAAGGGAATATTCCCATGGAATATTCCTTCCCCTTTTGCACAATTAAATTTGGTTTTGATTAACTAAATATCTAATTTTCTTCACCCATGAGAATATTCTTTGAGAATATTCTCTTTCTTCACTCATTTGAAAAAAGGAATATTCTTCCTTATAACAAACTTTCAGCAAAGCTTCTTGTGCAAGTTTTGAAAGTGTGTTTGTTTGGATGAATGTAAGCCCTTGAATAAATATCAACTTGCATTCTTAACCCTTGATGGGAATCCATGATCCATGCCTCCATTTTCCTCCCATTTTGACTGTTGATTGATCCTTTTGATCTTGATTTTTCCCTATTCTATAAATAGGGCTTGCATCTATTGAATAGGGATCCACCTTTTAATAGTAAACTTATGCTGTTAAAATCACTCTCATCTTGCACTCATATTTCATATTTTAAAAGCATTTTTAGGTTAATTTACTTGCATTATTAGCTTAGAGCATCCATTAATGGCTTCCATGGTAACTTAGTTACATCCATTTAGTATATTTTGAAACTAGGGTTTTAATCTTTCAAATATTGCATACATTTAAAATAGATTTGCATACACTCACATCAATCATCTTAGCTTTTATCATATTAATCTAGCTTTCATGTTTTGCAACACATCTTTGAATGGTTTCCTCGATTCTCTTCAATAGAATTGATCAAAACAAGTCCATTATCTAAGGGATTGGGAAAGGGTCACCATTCCACATCAATGCAACACCACTCCCCCAATAGGATAAGTTTCAATGGATTAGAATAGATGTTTATGAAGCTTTCGTATTTTAATAGGTTAGTTTTAATGGCTTCTTAGCTTAGTTTACATTGAATGATCTTATTGGGACTGATGCATAGTGGCTTAAATACGCTTTGAATCTCATGGATCAAGTGTAGTTAACCCATACTACATCATTGATCAAATTTTGGCACTAGGAGGGCAGTATCGATCAAATTTAATGAATTTTTCTCTTGAATTTTGTTTTTTTGGTTTTGTAGATACAACAACGCTTTTGGAGACTACAACGACACCTTTTTCAAGCATCGCCATATAGCGACACCATTTTCTGTAGATATAGTGATGCTTAATTAAATCGCAAATGCCTATTAAAAAATTGTGATGCTAATACTTTTTGCAGGTATCAAAGATTTGCAAACAATGACACCATCCAAAATAGAGACGCTATCGTCATCTCTGTTTTACTGCAAAGCAATGCTTTTTCTCACCAAAGTGACACCTTTTTGAATTATGGCAACACTTTTGCAAACAACGATGCTTTTTACTAGTAAGCAAAAACAGTGACTGAATTTTAGCATGTGCCTTAAATTTTTTATTTTATCCGCTCTTTAACATGTCACTAACTTTTGGCTTTTGATTTTTTAGGCTAACTGGTTTTGCAAGTTTGGGCAACAAAATTTGAAGTGAAGGAGCATATTGTGATTTGATTATAATTGTAAACAAGTGTTTTGACACTTATGGGGAAATTATAACCCATTTATGATGCTTTATTTCACGTTTTAGGACCAAACTAGATTTCTTTTGGGTTTAAAATGAATGTTCAAATTGGTTAAAACTAAACCCTCACATCATTATGCTTGTTGGTTTAAAATTGAACAAAACAATCTACACACTTTATTTGGTGCTTAAAAATAATTCATTATGCTTGTCAAGGTTAAAACGAACATGTGTTTGATTTTCTTGTGTATGCTTGTTGTGCGTATTCCCTCCCCTTGTGCTTTGTGCAATCTTGGGTGAAGAGAAACACACAAGTATATCTTTTCTTCTTGGAAGCACCTATCCTCTCCCCTTGTGCCTATTAGCAATCTTGGGTGACGAAAAAGCATTTAAGGCTTCAAACATGTGTTACCTTTAGAGGGCCTGCCTCCCAACTTGTGAGAGGGAACGACCCAAGTAGTGCTTTCATTTCGGTCTACTATAGAAATAATTGGTGGTGGCTAAAGTCATTAACCAACTAGTGTTGTTGTCCTATACTGACGAATGTATCCCCTAGTATCCTTGTGATGCGTTAAAACCCTTAGATATTTATAAGGGCTAGGAGGCCTCTTAATTGAGTGAATCACCACATGTATAACACTAGTTTATCCCAAAAGTCTGAATTATGAACCTTGTTATTAGTGGCTCACCATTTCCTCCAAAGTGTATTTTGAAGTAGTGCATGGGAGACACACCACTCCTAGAAGTTATTTACCATGTCCGGTTTTTGGTTAAGGCAATAAAGAAAATGGGGAAGGTACTCCTTTGCTTGGCATGTCAAGATGGTACATTTCCTTGATGTAGCCTATTTGTCCATTCTATCTTCATAGATTAATCATCTCTTAGGGGATGATGGTAAGCCTACTAAGGAATACACACCTATACTAGGATTGCTCATGCTTGTGAGTCAGTTTAATACTTTTTTTGGTTCCAAAACATTGCAAACAAACATTAACAAGTCTTTTCAAAATTTCAAATCCTTTGGTCTAAGTATGGATACCCTTTGAAAAAGCCTTGATATTGATGCTTGTCCTAAGGATTTCTATCGTTAGAGACTTCTAAATATTTTTTTTTACATCTCAATCCATACTTCCCAAAGCTAACCTAGGAAACTATGACTTTAACCTCATGATTTTCACATAATGGACTTTGTGAAATTGATGATTTTTTTTTGATATAGACATTTAGTTTGAAACTTAAGCAAGACAAGTGTTTGTGGTAAAAAGAAACTCATTTAAGCAAAATAAATTGACAAATTGAACCCCACATGACTATTTGGCATTTGATCACTCTGATTGAAAAACCAAACCTTATTCCCGCTATCATTCAACCAAACTTTGAACAAATTGAAGGAGAACAAATAGATATAATTAGTAGTTTGAGGAGCTTCACTTTTGAAACAAAGGAAACCAAAAACTAGTGGAGAAACACAACATACATCTTAGAAGAACAAGAGGAACAAGAAAATATTGTGGTTGGAAGGCCCATATTACCACCTCCTGCATGGCAATAAATATCCTCTTTTTATCTTGTGCCTATCTCCATGGTCTCCCAAAAAATCAAGATCCCCAAGAGAAGGTCCACATTCCATCATTTCAAACTTAGACATCATAGTTCAAAGTATATTAGAAGATGTCTCTTAAGGAATCACCACAACCGAGATAGATCAATAAGGAGACATTTTCTACACTATTTCAAGAACAAACCAAATCTACACATTTCACAAGAACTTCTCTTTGATCATTGAGTCTTTAGGGTTTTAACACTATGGATATAAAATTCCTCGAGCTCCCTTTGGGTGGTTTTTTTTTGCTAAATACTGGATTGGGCCTCATATGTTTTAATGCTGCTCTTCGCTTCTCAATCGGGCCTCTTTTTGATAAACTTCATTGGTTGGTGCCACGTGTCCACCAAGCGCTCTTCACAGTGATTGTTTCCTTCGCTCTTCTACCAGCTCTCACCGTGCTTCCACGTGTCGACGCCACAGGATCTTCAAGGCTGCTTCCCTTCACTTTTGAGTCGGGCCCCATCCACATGCCACGTAGCTTTCATCCACATACACTTTTAGCAGATCCCACAGTCGGCGCCGATAGTAAAGAATGCTGCCATGTGTCTTCCCAAAGCAAGCTTTCAACGCAGAAAGGGAGAAATGAACCATGGGTTGCAACTTTCTGCCATGCATCTCTTCAGTGGGATTTCTACTGAAGGGAAGGATGGAGTGAATAACAAGTTGTGGCATGTTTCCACATGTTCTAATTGCCTCCATTGGGAAGAAACATTTGTCTGCTTGGGGTTTTTCTGGGACCACTGCCATCATTCGTAGGGGATGCATCTGGCTAGGGAGTGACTACGTGTTATGGCCTGAATCTTTTATGTTACAATGACTAAAGGGAATCATTGCTACAAGCATCATTGCTTGAGATATGGGATCTTTTCTGTTACTAGCCCTCTAGGAGGTGGGATTGTTGGCTATATATACTGCTTCTTGCTTCTAAAAATGAGTTCGAAAGATACAAAAAAATTAGGGAAAAACACCAAGCCTTTTTATTACTTTTAGATTATTGTATGAGACTATCAGACTGTGCCACTGTTCAACCTTTCTATTTTTCTTAAGCTAGTTGATAAAACATTATACTGTGCCATTATTGTCCTGAATTGTTCATTTGCAGAACTTCTATGATTTTAATACAAGTTTGTTGGTTTAGATCATGCCTTTGACTCATCTTTTCAATGAATGTGTATGAAAATTATTTTATGTTATTAAATGAATTGTTCAAGCTTCTATTTCTAAATTCTATTATTCTAGGACATAGCAGATTGTTGAACGGGCCCTTAAATCGTATTCAAAAGATAGATTTACCGTGTCTTATATCTAAATCTTGGCGCATTTCCTTAGTTAGATCTTTATTTTTTATATCTACTTCTTTTTCCCATTCCAAAACCCCAATTACAGAAGAAACCGAATTCTTTAAAAACTCGGAGGTCACTCAGTTTAGCGCAATTGGTCCCCCCATTAACTGAGTTTCCCATAAAGGCTATTACCTTGCCAATTTTTGGCATCAACAGTTTCTTTTTTCTGGCACGCCCAGTGGGACCACTTAAATGAATCTAAATTCAAAGAGGGTGTATGAGCCATTAGCCTGTTACTTGATCCCAAACAAAAAATAACCTTGGGCTGTTAGTGTCGCCACTAGGAACGGTACAAGTCGCGACCGAATTAGTGAACGTTCTGCTTCCTCCACCCCTTCCACTAGCCATGTTGCCTACCACTAATAGAAATTATGTGGCATGGGATGTCTGAAGTCATTTTGTAGCACCAATAGCACTCGCCATTTGGGCCGCTATCCCGGTATTTGCTTTAAAAGCTATACCTAAGTTCACTAAAAATGGCTCAGCAACACCATTCGAACATCTGCAAGATGTGGCAGACGTGTGTCTGGTGCATGGAGTTATAGACCAAAATGTAGCGCTAAGGCTTCTCATGGCCTCTTTCATAGGTAAAGCGCTGGATTGGTAGCACACGCTACAAGCTAATACCATCGCTACCTAAGATCAACTTGGAGACCCTTTCTATGAAAGATTCTCAAATGACGGAGACAAGTCTTCTCAATATCATCAGTTGTCAATCATAAAATGAGCCCCATATGAAGCCATGACTGATTTCAACACCCAATTCCACATAACTTGGAAAATAATCTAGGTTGCTATCCAACCGCCAGCCGAGCTAGCATTCATGTTCTACTTAAAATCTATCAACGCCGACATCTCGATGATGATCTAGTCTCTTGGTGGAACCACTCTACCGGACGCATACAACGTCACAGTCAAAGTGAAGAACAATCCGATAGATGCCGGGAAGTTGCCACCTCGGCCCACCATGCCTATATTCCCTGAAGTATCTGTTTCCGCCTAGGAAATTCCATCTACCAATGTGCCTGCTCCTCCCCAGTCTATGTACACATATCCGGTATGCCCCAAAATGTTGCTTCCACATCCGGTTCTTTAAAGGATGATATAAGCGACATCAAAGAGATGTTGCGAGCTATGGCCAATGAGATAATTGTTATCAAGCAGAACCAGGTTGTGCCTCTGAAGCCAACCTATAAGAATTATCAGGGTGGAAGGTCTTCTTACCAACAAAACCATTTCCAAGAAGGCACTCGCACTAGTCTGTAGGTGCCAAAAACTAATCAAATAGTATCAGTTCCTTCTCCATTGTAGAGTGCTAACCCAAGCTCAAGCAGAGAGCTAACAACGGGGAAAAAAAAATTTAGTCGATGACACCAACCCCTAGTGCTTCCCTTGTAGTGACTCACATATGCCCTGAAATTTCCCGCATGACAATCTACAACAAAAGGTAGCAGAGTAGTGTAGCCAAGGCACGATGTCAAACCATGGAGGTTATGTATATGCCTCTCCACAAATGGAAAATGCGGTGCTCACCATGCAAATGTAAGGGATGTCCCTAGAGCAAGAAACAAATATTGGTCCCGATCACGTGCTCTTCTAATGGATAGAAGAAGAAGAGGCGGTGTTTTTGAATGATGCATCTACATCAAAAACATTGCAAGTACAGTTTGATTATAACACTCACTCAAAGAGGAGATTCACAAGTGAACCATTCATCCTGCAACTACTCAGTCTATAGCCCAAAAGTGCTTTTGACCAGATGCCCAGTACCTCTGTAATGGCACAACAATGTCTGCCATGAAGGGAAATTGTTATAACAAGAGCTAAGGAGTAGAAGCCTCCAAATCTACAAACATTCAATGTGGTGGAACAATTGAAAAAATAATCCGCTAATGTGTCCTTGCGGGATATCTTAGCTATTCCAGAACATAAGACATTTCTATAGAAGGCTCTCTGGGAAGATCCAATCATTGAGCGAACAGAGCAATCACTCAAAGGAAAGGTTATTGGTCAATCATTGCCTGCCAAAGTTCTCACCAATAGCATAGAGGAAGCCCCTATCGAGGTTAAAGATAAGCCAAAACCGAAACCCTTCTTCCTAACCCTCATTGTGGGAGAGAAATTATTGCACAATTCCATGATTGACTCTAGCGCTATCACTACAGCCATGCCCAAGTAGATAGTTGAAACCCTAGGACTTAGCTATGAGCCTTTAAAGAGAGGGGTTATGTAGCTTGATGGGAACAAAGTCAAAACTGTAGGTGTCATCAAATACCTCCCCTTGACTTTGTTCTCCTACCCTAGCATCACAGTTTCGCAAGATATCGTGATCATAGATGTTCCCCCCATGTTCGGCCTCTTCCTATCCCAAGAATTCACTTCAAAGATAGGTGGATATCTTTCTCTGGACTAGTCACACTTAATCCTAAGAACCAAGCATGGAGCTAAAATGAAAATAGTGTCTGAAGCTCTGCATTCAGAACATGTGGCCGATGAAGCCATGATAAACTTTGAGGCTGCTCATACCTCTTTCACCAAGGAGGAAACATATTGCACCGAGTTGTTAGAAGATGAAAAAGTGACCAGAGATCAGACCGATAAAGAAGAAGTTTTGTTGAGTGAATACATAGATGCTGACCCTTTCAACAATTATCATGCTACCGGGTTGGGAACTTATGTCATCTATGATTAAGATCAAGTGCTTCTAAAGGTCGTAAAGTAGCTTGAAAGAGACCAAGCTTTAGAGCTATGGATGCTCCACTTTCATGGAGCAAGATGCAAGGTGGGCGCAGGAGCTAGGATATGTTTGACATCCCCACACAATGAAAAGACACTTTGTTCCTTCTGCTTCCAATTCACTTGTTCGAACAATGAAGTTGAATATGAAGGACTAGTGCAAGGTCTAAGCCTTACAAAGTGGATGAACATCAAGCAATTAATGTTGTTCAAAGATTCCAAACTAGTAGTAAACCAAGTCTGAGGAGTTTCTGCTGCAAAGAATGTTCACATGCGATCACATAGACATAGATTCTAGGAATTGATAGAGGGTTTTGAAGCCTTCAACATCCATAAAGTACCCTGAGAACAAAATGTTGATGTGGATCGCATGGCAACAATCGAATCTTAGTTTGACCCTGCCTCTGACCTAATTCATAACAAACACTTTGTACGAGTGATAGTCTGACTAGAAATTCTAGACAATGATCAAAGCTGGCAAGTGTTTGATAGTGATGAACACATCGTTTCATTCATCCAACAGTCAGGAGAGTTTGTTGAGCAACTCCAACCAAAGATTGCTGAAACATATGATAGACAAATCATTCAACTAAGGTCTAATAAGCTTCTGAAGGGACTGGTCACTCTCGAGAACCTTTTCGATTGTGATGATGCAAAAAATGATAAAATGAAGTTTGTAGCGGACAAAAGCAACTATGCGGACCTTTAGGTCAGAGATGGAAGAAAGCTCAAAGTCGGGAAAGACGTTTTGCATCATGATAAAGAAAGGATCATCAACTTTTGCAAGAAATATCGAGGAGTAGTGGCCTAGTCATATGATGACCTTAGAGGATATGATCTCGACATCATCCAACATAAAATAGAGCTGACGGAAGGTGCAAAACCAGTCCGCCAAAAATAGAGGGCAGTTAATCCGAAGATTGAAGCATTGATGGCGCAATAACTAACAAAGCTAATTTAGTCTTAGATTGTCTTCTCGATCAAGCACAACACATGGGTATCCAACCTGGTCCTAGTCTGAAAGAAGAACAAAGGAATTTGTTTATGTGTTGACTTTCGGGACCTGAACAAAGCATCCCTAAAGGATCATTATCCGTTGCCTTCTATGGATTCAATCTTGCAAACAGTGGCAAGATCAGAAATGTTTTCTTTGCTAGATGGCTTCTCCGGTTACAATAAAATTTGGGTTAAAGAAGAATACTGACAAAAAAAAATGTTCACTACCAAGTGGGGAACATTCACATATGCTAAAATTCCTTTCGGCCTCTCAAATGCGGGAGCGACTTTTCAACGAGCCATGGATATTGCTTTCAACGAATTGATTAACAAGATTATCCTAATCTATTTCGATGATCTGATTGTTTTATCCAAAAATAAGGATGATCACTTTGATCACCTTGAGATGGTTTTCAAAAAATTCAAGAAGTTCGAGGTATCCCTGAACCCAAAAAAATGTGTCTTCGGAGTACCGCAAGGCAAGCTAGTGGGACACGTAGTGTCCAAAGAAGGAATTGTGATTGATCTCGAATGGGGAAAGAAATCAAAGAGCTTCCCCTTTGGGTCAACAAGAAAGGAGTCCAGTCTTTCTTGGGGAAGGTAAATTTTGTGAGAAAATTTATTTATGATTTTATAGGAATAATTAGGCCAATCACCCTGACGCTGAAAAATGATCAATTATTCAAATGGACTAAAGAAGCTAGAGAAGCCTTCAAGAAGGTTAAGGATGCTATTTCTTTAGCTCCTATGCTAGTCAATCCAGACCTATCGAAGGATTTCATAATATATGTATTCGACAACAAGTCAAGCATTGCTATTGTCTTAACGTAAAAGGACGATGAAGTTAAGGGAGAACATTTGATAGAATTTCACTCCCAGACCCTAAAGGAATATGAGATGAACTACAACTTCATCGAGAGGCAAGCCTTCACAATTGTTAAGGGACTCAAGAAGTTATGACACCTAATATCTTGCAATAAGGTGATTGTTTATGTTGCGCATTCTAGTGTGCACAAGTACATCATGGAAGGAGAAATCACTAAAAAGAGGGCTAATTGGATCACTAAGATCCTTGAATACGACATTAAGGTCAAGCCTACAAAGACTATTCGAGGAAGAGGACTGTGTGAATATCTGGCGCACAATGAGGAAATGACAGCCAAAGAAGAGCAACTAGAGCTAGTTCTAACAAATGAGTCAAAGTTCAAAGACTATTGGCTAGTAGATAGGGTGAGATTCATGCACATAGGAAAATATCTATCAGGCCTTCCTTCTCAAAAGAGAAGATTCTACCAACTACAGAACAATGGGTATGCACTCATTGAAGGGGTCCTTTTCAAAAGGTACTTCAACGACATTCTATTGAGGTGTGTCACCATAGAGCAAGTGAAGAGGATTCTTGACACTTTCCACAGCAGTCTCGCAGGCGGGCATTTCTCTGCAAAGACCACCACCATCAAAATCATGTGCACTGGGTACTTTTGGCCTACGTTATTCAACAACTCATACTCCCTGGTAAAATCCTCCAAGGAATGTCAATTCTTCGTAGGAAGAAGGAAAAATTCCATGATGCCTCTCAATTCGATAGTGGTTGATGAGCCTTTTGCACAATGGAGCCTTGATTTCATCAGAATGATCAACTGCGCCTCCAGTTCTAGACACAAATGGATTTTAATGACATCGAACTACTTCACCAAGTGGCCCAAAGCCATGCCCCTGAAGAATGTGACAGAGGCAGAGATAGTGGACTTCCTTGAGGAACTTGTGACAAGATTTGACCCTCCTAAAACCATCATCTTCGACAACGCTAAGGCTTTCCTAGGATCTAAGATATGTCAATTCACACTCGCGCATGGCATATTATTGAAAACATTGTCAAACTACTACCCACAAGGGAATGGCCTGGCCGAGTCAACTAACAAAAACCTAGTCTGACTCATCAAAAGGATTGGGTCAAAATACCAGCGAGAATGGCATAGAAACCTTCGAGCAACGTTGTGGGAAGACCACATAACTCCCAAGAAAGTCCTTAAGACTTCATCGTACGAGCTAGTGTGTTGAAAAGAAGTACTATTGCCTATCTCCATGGAGATTCTGGAGCTGCAATTGCTCAAATCTCTTGAGGTAGAACAAAACAACACCATGGAGGTTCAACTGGCTGAGTTGCTAGAAGTGTAGGAAAAAAGGGAAAAGGCCCTGATAGCCATGTCTAACCACCAGTAGGTGGTTAAGAGATGGTTCGACAAGAAAGCTTCAGACCAAGGTCTAAAGTGCGGGGACCTAGAGCTAAAATTCAATGAAAGGGCCGCAAAGCCAGGCCAACATGGAAAGTTGGACAACCTTTGGGAAGGCCCTTTCAAAATAATTCAATGCAAGAAATATAATGCATTTGAATTGGAAAACATGGAGCAAGAAGCATTGGGGATTCATGTTAACAAAATCCACCTAAAATTATTCAATTAAGATTCAAAATTAATCTACTGGTGTAAATATGTGAATAGTGTAATTATTTCTCTCTTGTGTTTTTTGTCGGTCGGTCTTTCAATAATTAAATTCTACAGTGCGAGGAAGCACAAACAAGAAAACCCACATTGCGGAACAATAGGAAAAAGGAGACAATTTTTTAAAAATAAACTATATTTTCATTATATTTATATACTTTGATAAGTACATTGTCAAAATGGCTCAGAGGCCAAGCTTTTAGAGTATATATCTATATATATATTGTATCTTCTTCATCTATTTACAACAAAGCCTTTTTCTAGGCATATATACAAAAAATGTATTAACAAAAGGGATGAGTTCTTAAAGCATAAAAAAAGATTTTCAGTCTCAGGCATGAGCAACAACAATGGAGGCATTAATGGTAGTGTCTGGAATAAATTCATTAGTAGGGATGACATCAGGACCAGCAACAGCATCAGCAGGAGCAATCGCAAGTGGCAGAGGGAACACCAGGTTCCTAAAGTTGGTGTACCAGTTAATGTCATAGAAAGGCACGATGTTGTACAAGAAAAACAAGAAGTGGCATGCATGGGTGACTCTTTGACGATGTTCTTCTTGTGATTAGATGCGGAATCCGCTCAGAAATGTCACCCATGATACTACTACATCTTCTTCAATGTACTTTTGTAGGTCGCTTTCCGTTGGCAGACCTATACCAAATGCAACATTTTCCACCACCTCTCCAAGGCTGCCTAGGTACTTCGAAAATATCTAAAGGACCAGATGAAGAACCAATGGCTTGGGAACCTGGATGTCAAGCATGTATGTGACAAAGTGAGAGAATACATTAGTATTAATTTTGTACCTATCTTCATAGTCAATGCAGTCCCTCCCCAGAACCCACTTCATCGCTATAATGGCATGAGAATGCTTATTCTTGGTCATTCTTTTGAGATGCCTAGTTGAGATTTCACCAAGGAAATCCATATGGTATTTCTTACAGACTAGCCTAATTGGAGTGTTCATGGTGCCTAGCTCTATGCAAACTGCCTAATTCCAAGCTCTATACAACTTTCTGACACTAGCTCTACACAAATTTTCCTAAGTCTAAGCTCTATGAAAATTCTATGCAACTACTAACGCTAAGTTCTAAGCCAACTGCCTATTATTAATTCTGCTCAAACTGTTAAGTGTGATTTCTCTATTGCCTACGCAACTATTTATAGAAATAAGCTAGGAGATGTGTGGTAATTTGCATACCATAAGCATGATGCTAATCTAGTACCATCTCAAAAATTGCACAAGGGATCGCTCGAATTTCCTACCCAGTTGCGTCTGCTAGGTATGATTTGCTACGTGCAGGATTAATAGGAGCTAATTAATTAGCATGAGCCGATGGCAGTCATCGGCAGTAGTCTGCATGACTAAATGCTAAGGTGTCGCATTGCAAGCATTTTTCAAACTCCAAAGTAGAGCCTGTATCTTTTCAAGAACTTATTGCATATTTGGGCTTAATCATTCCATTTGGGATATTAATTGCCAAAACATACAAACACCTAAGCTGCCTTCAAATTGCTAGCTCAAGTTCCAAGAAAATCGTGCCGGAGGACATCATTACCAAAGGTCATTATGAATTCTTGTCATTTAAAAATGGCAAGTAATTCATTTCACATGAGCAAATAACTAGCGGTACATGTCAAATTTAATGCTAAAAGATGAGTGTTGTTAGCCACCCCAAGAAGGAAATAACTAAGTATCACATGCAAAAGGATAGCATTGCGAATGCTTTTCAAACACACTACCTAGAGCAAACGAAATTTTGAGTGCAACGAGAGCCGAAGAAAATTACAAAAGATTTGAGCTAAGTAGAAGTTTCCAGCAAAAGGGAAATGGAAAAAAGTTCACAAGTAGAGGCATAGGTAGAGGCGTAAGGAGAGGCAACACAAAGCTTGTTTGATGCTATGCATGTAGTATCAACCATCTATGTCTTTGAAGATGTTTCTTACGCTTCTCCTGGTATACTGGAGAAGCCAGAGTGGGTAAACACGCAGGCCCTGGATAAGCCCAAAAATTACAAGGACCAGAGCATAATCAAGGAGGAGTGGGATAATATTCATGATCCCATCCTCACAAAGAACCCTAAGTCTTTGAGGGAGGCAGCCTGCGAAAGGATGAAGCTAAACAATGACCCAGATTCTTTGGTGCAAAAGCTGTGGTTCAGCGGGCTCCCACAATATATGGTCCCGTTTGTGTACTATTTCCCAGAACTAGTTGATGCGGCTATTGAACATTTCAACCCGAGCACCAACACCATTGAGGGATGAGAGTTGAAGGTTAATATCTACCCTGGAGCTATCTGGAATATGTTGTGCATCCCTGACCAAAGCTCTAGATCAGAAAAGATAGATCCATTCAATCCAAAAAAGGGGGATGAAATATGGAGAACCAGACAAAAGGCTTTGGATTTTTATAACAAAGAAACCCAAAGGCCTAAGGAAGATCATAGAAAGCCACCAAATATTCTGGTGCCACACAATGCCTTCCCCACGGACATGCAGGAAGCCTTCTCAATGTTGGAATTTGTTTGCGGCCTGGACACCGACAAAAATGTGCAGGAGTTTCAGTTGGATCGGGGGTTTCAGTTTTGTAGGAAACATTCTTTTTTTTGGTATGAATTCATGCAATTCATTGTTGATGAGATGCTAAGGAAAATAGGGGATTACCAAATGCAACAAAGGTTTAGGTTTCCTTCCTTCCTTGCCCATATGTTTTTGCATCACAACCCTAATTTCTTTAAGAAATATGTGAAGTTGGCTATTTTTGATGAATCGGGAAAAGGAAGGCCAGTTTCTGTATGGACTCCTCTCCTCTCCTCTACTTATGACTATTATTCACTCTCAGATTATTTCCTGGTTTCGATTCTACAAGATTTGAGAGGGGAGGACGATATTGACTGGCTCACCGAGGAGCAGACAAGGTATATGCATAACTTCACTCCCAAATGTGACTAGTTTCTCGAAATGGATTTCATGTTCATTCGGATGCGCGGCTTCACTAAGGATCCTTTCCAACTTCTGGTATGTGTCACAAATTGGGTGCTATCCCTTGAAATGTTCTGACAAGTATCCCTCATCGACTACACCTTTTGCGGAGGACCAACAAACAAGAAGGGGTTTTTCGTCTGCTCGCTAAGTTTTAAGATGGTGGTCATGAACAAGAAAAAGACACACAAGTTGTTGGAAGATAAGATAGCTCATCTGGGGTTAGTGATTATTTGTGACAAATGGAATTACAACCCTGAAAATGACTTGCCAAATTAATTTGTCAAGGTAGCGCACAACCCCTAGCCTTACTAGGAAAAGAGGCAGAACCCGCTAAAAGATTTGGATGATCTATTGGTTGACTAGATTCACATTCCTATAGACCACAGTAGGCCACCATGGAATAACTTCTACTTCGTTGTGGTGAAGTATGATGAGAAGCGCAAAATGGGAACTGGCCTTCAAAGCAGGTTATCAAGAACAAAAGGATGGAGCGAGGAAAAGATCAAAGATTTCTAGGTGTACCGCCAAGAGATAAAACAACTCGAGGCCCCTTATGGAAGCTTGCAGTTGGATGATCAATTTAAAAAAATTATGGAATGATGCACACATGGACTCCGACGCGAGTGTTGAAAAGGATGATGATTCTGATGAGGAGTCTGAAGTGCATACGGGGAAGGGAAAGGAGAAGGAAACATAAATGCCAACGACCTCCACTTAGTAAAAGAGGAAGGCGACGGAGCAGCCTAGCCAGGCTGCTTCAAATGTGCAGATGAGCATATTGAGAGCCTCACGGACACTCACTTGGACCGCAACAAGGAAAAGAATGACTCAGTAATAGTTGGAATCCATAGAGGTGGAGGACTCCCCACCTATCAAATGGAAATGCACAGAAGCAATTATCAGAGAGAGTTCGCAAGAACCTGCAGTGAGCCAAGAGGCCGTGGTGAGCCAAGAACCGTAATCATCTAGACAACAGGTAACTTTTGCTCCCTCTTCTCTTACTTCACAATCTTTGGTCGCTCCTGCTGTCTCTATGGCGCCCATTACTACAAGTGTTGGCCCTTCCTTTTCCACTTTTTTCACAATGGTCGTGGGAGGTTTCCTCTAGTTCTCTCAGGTGAGGCTAATGGTTTTGACTCCTTCGTGGACCCTTTCATCTTTCATCGCTGCCATGTCCGCATCCGCTATCTCTTTGCCCTTTGCATCTGCGACCACTATTGACACCCCTCCTGCTACCACTATATCGAGCCTAACTCAGTCCACCCAACAAATGGAGTATGTCATGTCTCTACTATTACTGCAACACTCGATGAGTCCTCCCGCTGGGTCACAAGCCGAGCTTTGGTATATCCCTCCTTTTTCCCCATAGACAGTCACTCTTCCGAAGAAGAAAATTCTTAGGACAACTACCCTCACATTCCCTTTCCTCATACCTCTCGATGCACCTTTCGCAGGAGGGCTAGTTCAATCGCCAGCACAATTTATGGTGCAGGGTGAAAATACAAAGGAAGCGCGGGCTCTCCAAATCCAAAAGCGAAAGGCCAAGGATGCCAAGAAATCGGCGAAGCCGCAGGTGTATACTGTTTACAATGAAGATCATAAATCAATCCATTTCACAACCATGTATCCAAATGTCATCAAACCGCAAGGGGAGATGCGGCCCGACGATTTCAAGATGTTCGCCATGGGACTTGATCTGAGCGTAGCTTGACCATAGGACAAAGTTGAACTCATGGAAGAAACACAATGGGTGGTGACCACCGACTTCCTCAAGTCTAGTCGCCAGCTAAAGAAGAAGAAAGAGGAGTTGAAACTTGTGAAGAATAAGGTCGAGGTTCTAATGGCAAAGGAAAAAGCGATGGAAGCAGAAATTAAACGCTTATCAGAGAGAGTGCAAGCAACACAGGTAGA
The DNA here is from genome assembly GCA_007258455.2 of Sequoia sempervirens. Lineage (NCBI taxonomy): Eukaryota > Viridiplantae > Streptophyta > Pinopsida > Cupressales > Cupressaceae > Sequoia > Sequoia sempervirens. Next base: position 22,201 of record VDFB02033140.1, read on the forward strand.
GCAGAACAAACTCCAAGAGGAACTTGCAAAGTTCCAATTGTTGACCCCACCTTGATTGATGCACTGCGACAGAGGAACCAAGATTATCAGAACAAGTTGGCTCTAGCAGAGCAGGTAATGCAACAAAAGAGTGAGGAGTTTGAATGACAACGTGCTCAATTCAAGCAACAAATGCAATAGAGGGATGCAGACTTTGGGAACTGAAAGGCCTGATTGGAAAAGGAGCTCCAAGAGATGAAGTCTTCCCTTGAAACATAATCATAAAGCAAAATCTAGGCTGAAGAAAAATGGCTCGCTGAATGGAGAAATTTTTCAGAACAACTTGCATCCGCAAACAAAAGGATCACAGAACTGACACAGAGTATCGACTCAAAAGATGTAGAGATTTCCCTTCTAAGGAGTGTTCCCCAAGCCCCTGCTGCCCAACCATACCTCATTCTAGTGGCTCAACAACTATATGTCTTGTACTGGGAAAAGGTCAAGGCCTTCTTCCTAACACTACAGTTGACACTCCAATTTATGTCGGAGGTGACAAGCTTGAGTAGGGAAGTTTGTGGAACGATTGAGAAATTCTCGCAATTTATCGCAAAGAGGGTTCCTGAGGCAAAAATTTTGCTAAATAAGTTGTACATGGTCTCGGATGAGGAATTCGCAAGGGTAGGGATCGAGGATCAGAAGGTT
>VDFB02033141.1:0-54623 GCA_007258455.2 Sequoia sempervirens
CCTAGTCAGCACAGCTGGTGACAAGGTTAGCCTATCATTCGATCCTCGTAGGCTGACAGGAATGTTCAGAGGATCATTTTTGGCAGTTGCTCAGTGTTTAGTAGCTCCAGTTTGCAGTGTGTCAGGTTGGGCCTTCGCAGAATCTTCCAGAGAGCTTTTTCAGAGAACTTTCTATTTTTAGAAAGTTAGGTCAGGCGGAAGCTGCTATTTCGGGCAGGGCACCTGGTGCAATTATTCAGCTCAGTTTCGACCCAGTTCAACAGTTGATTGATTTGACGGAGAAATAAGGAGTATTTAATGAGTTATTAAATATTTAATAATTTGACTTTATAATAAAGTCACTTTATTGAAATATTTAAATATTTAATTATTTGGCTTAAAATTATAAAGTATTCATTATACTTTATAATAAATTATTAAAATGTGACTTAATGAGTATTTAATACTCATTAAAAGTGGACGCCAATAATTAATCATTTCTCCTAAGTCAAAAGGTGAAAATTAAATCATTTATTTAAATGATTATTTTAATGGAAAATTAGGTCGAACTTTTCAAAGAAGGATATATGTTTCTTCTCAAGGCAAAATCGAACTATCCTGTTATTATTCAATTTTGTCTTCTTGCATCTGAGCATTGGAGTTTGCAAACCCTATGGTTTCTGGCAGACGATCGTTTCTGGAGAACGAAAAACTCTTCAGAGATCAGGCAGACTGAGGCTGTGAAATATCAGTTGAAGCTGGCACTTGGTGATTTCATCCAGAAGTCACAGACTGAGCTTAACCAGTTATTTATTCAGAGATTTACAGAGGATATCATCAGACTATCAAGGCGATTTCATCACAAGGGTTCATGTAGAGACCAGGCATCTATTCTTGGAGTCCGTACCATCATTATTATTGCTGCAGACTGGCCGTACTACTGTACCTGCAGGCCGTACTCTTGTCTTCAGAGATTATTCTCCTGTCCTCAGATTCTGGCTCTCAGTTTTGGGCGTTGGCTTTGTCTTGAGCATTCACTGGAGATTCGGCATTGAAATCAGAGTCTGGAGATTTATTTATTTCTGGCTGTACATCAGCATTTATTGCTGCAGCCGCCACTTACAGAAAATCAGGTTTTTCATCAATAAATTCATTGTCTTTCATTTCTAGCTCCATCTATATCATTGTAATTGCTCTGGAAATTGAATACATTGAGGCGCCTATCATATTTGAGCATAAAATTGCCATATTGAATTTATTTAGATTTTATTTGCAATTTCTTAGTAAAATCGCAGCATTTATCATTTTATCAAAAAAAACCTCAAAAATCACAAAAACCAAAAATTTGCAAAAATCAAACAAAGACAATGTGGCAAAGGAAGATTATGTGGTAATAGACAACGATTTCTTTTTTTCAAAATGTGTCCTGCTTAGTAAAGGAGACGGTGATTTTAGAATAGACAAAATTCAAATACAAATATGGGTTTATAGAAATCGTAGAGGGAATGTTATAAGTTGACGCAAGAGGAGATTACCGAATATTATAAGGGGGAAGGCAAATGGCATTGAGGAATCATCAGATAGGACAAAATGTCCCTGACGCTGGAACTATAGACCAAAAAAAATCTAATGGGGCGCTGATCTGAAAGGGACAAATTCAAAGTTTGAAGGGGATAAATATATTGAGGCGCAATACAGCTGGGAAAGGTGCGCCGCTAGTAGGAGGTTTATTCATGGGAGCTTTAATAAATTGTTGGAGGCATATATTTATTAAAGGTGCCGCTAAGTTTAATCACCAAAGACCAAAATCGCATATTCCATGTGGAGGTGTGATCTGAGCTGGAGATTTCTTTATTGATTTTGAATGAGACCAAGGGCGGCAACAGAAGATGTTATTATATTTTGTGAGAAGTGACATATTTTATCATTCATTATTGCTCCAAGAGCCGTTGATTAGATATATTGGTATTAATATTTATTTGAGACGAGATTTAGTGGGATGCATCTATCTGGAGACGTGGGAAGAAGTCGACAAAGATTATTTGTCCCAACTGAAAGCTGTCGTGTCAAGACATTGACGGGGTTTTGAGCAAGTCGTCATCTACAGGCATGGCCACACCTTTTATGAAGGCAATTTGAATAAGACAAGTTCGATTGCATTCCTGGCAAACTATTATGAAGTTGTATATCATCTGGAGACTGTGGCCTAAGATGTCATCTTCAATGGAGATATTTGTTCTAGTCAAATCGTGGCTCAACTGTAATAGCGTGGACTTCATTGGAAGTAGCAAGCTTCAGTCTCATCACTGCTTCTGTTTGTTTGGCATCATCAGCCTGAAGGTCTCACGTACACAATCAAGTTCTTTAATCATTGTTGCTTCTGCATATTAGTTGTATCTTCCTTTCTTTAATTGCTAGACTGCTATCGATGGTATGAGCATAGAAGCTTCATTGCAGCAAACTGACTTGGAAATTGACAAGTGTCATTACAAGTCATTGCCATCGTTCCAGATTCATAGCTAGCATTAGGCACTTTAATACAATTGTCAAATACTATCTCTGTCCTGATTGTGTCTAATGAACGCATGCTTTACTCAAAAATTCTTACATTGCTACCATTCAATCTAAAATATATCATCAATGTATATGATCTGATGTAAGGGATTGGAGAGAGTTTGAAATCAATTGAAGTCTATACATTCTACATAAGTTGGAAATTGCACATGAAATATTTGACAAAATGTTTATTTGTTGAAAATTGTACTTTTTCATAATTGCATAACATTTTCAATAAGAATGCTTGCATTGGCATACTACTTGCATTAAGGTCATTTGGTATCATTGGACTAAGCCTTTATGCACTGGACATCATTGGATGTATAAAAAACAATGTACAATAGTTATAGGATAAGTGTTTGATGGTATTTCCAAGAGATCAAATTGAAAAATTTAAGGCCAAACCAGGTAGGGACACATTTCAGTAGAGTAGTTTTTGGCTGTGAGGACTTTACAGTAAATAAAATGAAGACAATGGAAAATTTGAAAAGTGACCTTTTCTCAAAAGAATTCAATGATACATTCTATGGTAAACAACTAAGGGACTTGGAGAAAGAAAAGGATGTAGGGAATTGGCTCTATGTAATTGGATTACAATTGAAGTACATGAAATTTACCAATGATGTTCTCTCTAAGTTGGAGGAAATAGACACCTATTTGTCCAAAGTAGATTAGGCAGATTGGATGCTTTTGAATTTGGAATTGCAACCCTCAATGCTCGCTTTGGTCCAATACAAGTTCATGGAACATCCTTGTGAAAAGGTGAGACTTGTAGTTGCTTCTTGTCACAGTGAGATCATAAGAATAACAGCTCCTGTAGCACCCTATAATGATGTCATACTAAAGAAGGTCCTATAGCTGATTGTGGAGAGCCTACACGGGTTACACGAAGTCAAAGCCCCTTCTTTTGGTAAGAGGGCTAAGATTTTAGAAATTATGGCTAAGACCAGACCATTTATCATTATATTGGACCTCAAATGTGATAAATTAATTCTACAAATGTTTCAATGCTTCCTAACTAAAATTATAAAACATCATCCATACATTGTGAGGTCTTGTATGCAAACTATTATGTCTTTAGTCTTAGATGAGGATGACGATATCTGCAAATGGTTGCAATCAAACTTGTTATCCATTTGGAGTAAGGAGCGGTGTGTTTCCCCCACAACTTATGCTTTCTCAAAAGGTTTGGTTGAGCAGAAAATTGGGAAGTTCAAGGAACAAATGACAGCTGCAGAGCTAAGTTCTTTGGATATACAGGCCCCAGGATCAGCCAAAAAGAGCAAGAACCAAATGAGGCGAGAGGAGATTTGTTTCACTTGCTTGGAACATTGGTCACTTGATCACATATGTGAAGTCAATAAGGAAAAGGAACTATTGCAGCCAAGTAGTGTTGAAAACATACAAAAAAATGAAGCTACAAAAATTGAAGAGGATGGTCTTACCCAAGAAGTGAGCTTGTTAGTTCCCCCAGAGATCTCTAAAGAAGTGCATGAATCTTCGTATGATGAGGAATTTCTTGAAGAAGAAAACATAACGGCCTTAGCCATGCATTCAAATAAATCCTACAAAGATTATGAGACATCTACAAGGGAATGCAAGAGTCTCTTGGTGGGCCATTTGGAGATTATGCTTGATAAAGCATATGCGGATATGGATTCTATAAGTGCTCTGTTGGCTGATCTCATTGCTGTGCCACCATTCATGCTTGTAGATTGCAAAGCAACCAATGGGAAAGAAGATGAGCCCCGGGTACAAGAACAAGAAAGGAAAGAAGAATCATTTGATTTTTATTTGCAACCTACAAATATTCATGAGGAATGCAAAAATCAATCGCCATTAGGGAGTGACTCACATGAGGCTTCACCATAGTTGCAAGAAGATTCACAAGAGGATTCTATGGGAGAGATGAACATGACTTCATTTGATGTTGAGCATGAGATTGTTATGGGTAGTGATGGTATAGATTCTTTGGGTAATCACAATGCATCTACGAGTGTGATAGTTGATTCCAATGATGACACCAATCCTACACATGAAGAAATATTAGAACAAAAGATTTTAGTGTGGGAAGATTTACAAGATCATTTGACAGTGAAGGGTGATAAAATTGTTCAAGCTTTGGCACAGATGGATTCTACAACATCTTTTGAGACATCCTATGAGGTACATAGCAACAGTGCCTTAGATGTTGATGTGTGCGCTAATGATAGCACACATGATGCTGCTGATCACAAGGTGAGTGATGTTGACTCAACCTCATACTATAGTGCGGATTTGGGTGGAGAGCATGAGGTGGATCTTGAGATAGAGTGTGAGATGACCTACAATCCATTGTTTGAGACAGATGCTATTTGGTCATAGGGTAATCCGCTCTTCGAGTTAGATGTTGATCACTCTCTTGACCTCAGTCCTCAGATGAGCATTGATTGTGGCGTTTGGGATCCTTCTAGTGCATTGGGATTTCAGACAGGGCCCACAAAGGAGTTTATTGAGGCGTGCATGGTGAGGAGTGCTCATACTTCTCTTCTAGTCCACATACAAAGGATTTGTTGATGCGTCAATGTGGATTGGCTCAGGACTTATACCATCCACTGTGGGATGGGGAGTTTCCATCTTCAGAAGATGGGACTAGAGTCTGCAAGTACCCGACTCTATTGTTTATAGGAGATTATTTGCAGGGACAATAGTCAGTTATCCATCATGCTGATATATACTTGACATGAGTTGCTTCTTCTATGTCACAAAGATTTCATTCAGATACATGGTTACAGGGTGATTATGGCGTTAGTAGGCATGATGGCTTGTTTTGTCAACACATCCATGGGGGTTTGGCAGGGGATAGAGAGAGATATGGTGTAACAGATGCTTCAAGATGTTCTTTTCTATGCATGATGGATGGATGTGAGGTTCAATGTTTTTGTGATCCAGGAGGTGACAGGTTTGGCACTATGTATTGGATGGATTCCATTGGGTTACTTCACTATTTGTAGCATGGTGAAGTTGAGTTTAGATTTGCGCAACGGAGGTCTGGGGATGTTAGACACGACAGACATTTATTTTGGGTTTGGGATCTGGGGATAGCTTGCGCAGTAGTGTTTTTGCTGATGCTACATGAATCAATTAGAGATGTGTGGGATATTTCACAGTTCTTCTTTTGGGCCTTTTGAGGAGTGGAGTTTTTTTTGCAGTGGAGATTGCTTGGGGACAAGCAATTTCAGGGAGGGCGGACTGTAATGTCCCCATTTTAGCCATTGTTGATTTCAGTGGATTTAGCCTATTCCTAGCCATCGTAGGCTAATATGTCTGGTAAGAGGGTCCTGGTGGCAGTTGGACGAGGTTGGTGATAGTATTTTCCATTAGTTCAATTTCGGTTTCCGGTTCTAGGCTTTTCAGATGATTATTTAGCTCAATTGGAGTACTTACTATTTATAGTTTGTTACTTTGCAGGGGCACTATTTTTAGACTGGCACCTGGTCACATGGGGAACTGACAGAGTTAACTCCTACTTCAGACGGCTCATTACATGGACAATTATTCCAGGAGTTATTTATTTTAAAGTGACTAAGGAATTATTTAATATTTAAATGTTATTATAAAGTTATAATGTAACTTTATAATAATAAAGTCGCTTTAATTTTATAAAGTGACTCAAATAAAACATTATATCTTAAAGTCACTAAATAAAAGTAAAGGGAAAAAAAAAATCTTTTATCCCACATTGGCTGGAAAAGTGTGTGAGCTCTCCCAGGAAAGATATAAAAGGATCTACAGGGCTCATTTTTGGATATGCTTAGTTTATGCTTGGTTATTATTTTCTCTTCGAGAATTCTGGGAAGCTTTGGCTTTCAGCAGGTTTGAGGACGGAAACCCTCGAGCTTGGAGGTAGTGGACGAAACCCATTATTTGTTGGAGATAACATTCAAGTGTCTCATTTTGTGCTTCAGATTCAAACTTCTGATTATCCAATCCGACTGTAAGTTCTGTGGCTACGATTGGATATATCTGTTGTTATTCTACTGTTGATTTTGAAGGCAATAATCATATGCAATTTCAGATCTTATTCCTAAATTGATGGTTATATGATTTACATTGAAATCTATTTGCATGCAAATTATTTATTAAATCTTCTATGGTAAATTTGGAAAAAAACTGGGCAAACATCCAGAGGGGATGTTTCAGTAGATTTGGATTTATAGCCCGCAAAAGGGGGCAAGACATTTCCAATAACTATAGATAAATCTTATATCAACCTCCAATTTTAGGTGGATTTTTCTGTCTACCTGATTTTTTTTGGCATTACAAAAGGTTAACCAATGAGCTTTTGGATTGACCATTTGTGAATTAAAAAAAGAGTCTAAAAGCCTTAAGCACTCTTGAATGAAGGTATGGACATATGGATCTGCAAAAGAGAGTAAAATAGGGCCAATATAGAGAGTTCTTTCTTCAAATTTGTGCCAATTTCAGGTGGGTTTTCCTGTCCATTTTGATTTTTTTTGTAATATAGACATTGAATCGAAAATTTTGAAGTTATTTTACTCATGATTTTTTGAATAATTGTTGTTTACTATTTTTGAGTATTTTCTATACCCTTTTTAACTTTCTTTTCATTTTATGTAATGTTCCCTTCTCATCAGTGATTAGTCTTGTAGTTCATCAATCTATTCCGGAACCCGTAGGCTGGAATGAGGAGAAATTAGGGTTTCTTGGCTTGGAGTTTTGTGGCATTTCATGTTATTTACTATTTTTAGTAAATACTTTTATGACAGTATGCAGTTGGTTGTCTTCAGTCATCTCTTCATTGGAGCATGTTGTTTGTGTTTCAATATTGACTTCTCAAGCTTTATTTGGTGAAATTAATTGATTAAAGGCATAAGTGTTATAATTTTCAGTTAACCCCCCCCGGCCCCCCTTGGCCTAAGGATATAACTTGAAAGTTGTTTTAAAAAGGGGTCATGAAGGGTACACCCATGTCATAAGAGATATTAATATTTTAATTGAACTTTATGCCTTGAGAAAAGTGGACGCCACCTTTTGTGAGGAGTTGTATTTTATGAAATTTGAAAAAAAAAAGAAGAATTCTAAAAGGTGACTCTTGGCGTACCTTCTTGGAAGGTGATGAGTTTCTCAGTTCTTATAAAATGAAGGCATTGCTCCAGCATTTGGTATCTACTGTTTATCTTACTGTTATGCTGTCAAAATGACAATGGACATTTTGCTGTTGCTTCGAGGATGCTACCTCCTAGCCCTTTCCCAATTTCGTGTTTGAAATACAACACCTAGTTGGAATATTTCTGCTTCTCAACATCAGACTAGCAGATTGAGCATCAAGATTGAAGAATTTCTGGAGTTTTCACAGTTTTGGTTTCCTGGTTTATCTACAGCTGAAGCTGATTTTTGATTATATCTTTTGGAATGATTTTATTTTTGTTCTGGGTACTTTGGCAAATCATTTGTTGGTACAAGGCGCCTCCTTCCACAAAAGATTGGAATTTAATTCCAAGTCTTTATTTTTATCTTGCAAAATCCATTTTCTAAGAGGGTCGTACTTTTTAAGAATGCTTTGGAATTCGTGCTAAATAATTGGGAGTTGCTGGTGATTTTTTCTGGATTGTATCTTGGGCGCCAAACCTCTAGGAAGCATTTGCAACTGATATCTCGTCATTCGGAGGTAATTTGATCAACTTATGAGCATTTCATGAATTCATAGTTTGCTGGTTGAATTTCCAGAATTCTGATTTTTATATCAGATTGTTACAGTTTTTGGTCTTATACTTCAGTATTTGAGTGTTATATGATTGTAAAAGTTCATACTTCATGTCTAAGGTTCATTTCCTATCATTGTAATTTGTAATCTGCAGAGTTTAATTTGTAAAGGTTGAGATTAAGCATTACTAATCCAACCATTTTTCAGTTCTGCAATTACTTTTTGTTTTGTCATTAAATTACCCCTGGATGGTTTACCGCCAGTGTGGATAATCAGATTTGTAACACTCTTATACCCACTTTCATAGTGGAGAATCCCCACAGCTCTGTGGATGCCCGCCGCAGCGGATGAATTGTTTTAAATGTAATCTTTTCCCCCCACTGTTTGGTGGTAGTGTGGAAATGTTCTTTATGGCTGGTTATCCGCCTATCAGTTTCTAATTTCAAAATTCAACACTCCGTCATATGTTAGCACCTCGCCCTCAGTGGGATCTTGAGTGCACATTCTTGACGTTGAGTAGTTTTTCATTTCAAGTTCAATTTTCAGTTTGATGCTAACGCTAATCCAGTTAACTATTGCTGGTTATGTTGTGTAATTCCTTCAAAAAAAATTGGTTAGCATATTTCAGTGGTATCAGAGCAGAAGACCCTGCCATCCTGTGGCAATTTGCAGTTGGTTAACTGATGAATGAAAGAGACACTAGGCCATACACCAGAAGTCAGGCTAGAAATCAGCATCAGTTTCTGCCCGTTCCAGAAGCAGAGACCTTCTCAGGAGTCCTAAGAGATCTTGGTAAAACAGTGGAAGGTTCAGATAATTCAGTGGAAGTGGTTGAGCAGACAGTTGTAATAATGTCAGACACTGTAAGGAGAGATAATGAAGAGAGGGACAGAGTTGAGAAGAAGTTTGATGGGATGATAGATATGATGTCCCGATTATTGTCCAGGTTGGACCAGCAAGCAGCTCAGAATATCATTCAGCCCCAAAATAACTCAACTGGAGAAAGCAGTGGAGTTAATGGGAATAACAATAGTGGCAGTCTTGAGGTGAATACAAGAGATAGAATTGTGGGTCAGCATGCTGCAATTCCTAGTGGGCCATCCTCTAGACCCCTTTTTCCCGTCTTCACACCAAGGGAAGAGCAACAACCGGTTGAAGCTGCTCCAAACTTTGCTGATGATGCACGTCAAACTTACATGGAGTACGTTTCTTTACCTTTTGATTTGAGAGGTACTTGGACCTTTGACCAATTCATGAATCAAAGGAGCCGAAGAAATGGAGGAAGGACTGAACAACGTCCTATGGCACCTAGAAATGACTTCTACCAAGCATTGGGAAAGATTACTATGGAACATTTTGATGGTAGTAATAAGTGTACAGCCAGATCATGGGTACAAAAGTTAGATAACTACCTCTCTCTCAGACCCATGCCGGAAGAAGATGCTATCAAATTTGCTACCTTGCATTTAGATGGGATAGCTCATGAATGGTGGACTCATGGTTTGGTCACTCTTGGCCATAACCTCGTTCGCACATATGGAGAGTTTACCAATAAGTTGATTGAAAGATTTGATACCAAAGATCCAGAATTGAGATTTAGAGAATTGGCACAATTGAAACAGCAAGGATCTTTAGAAAGCTATGTGGCTGATTTTCAGAGGTTGTCAGTAATGGTGCCTAACATTACTGAAAGAAGACTTGTAGTTCTTTTTGCTGAAGGTTTAATGGAGCCTTTGAAGGGTTGGGTCAAAGCATTTGATCCACCAACGTTAGATGAAGCTATCAAGAAAGCTAGGAGCATGGAGTTGGCAGCCCCAAGGCCTAAGTTTCACTCAAAACCATTCAGCCATAAGAAAGATAAAAAGCCTTCTTCAAATCTGCCCAAGAAGTTTCCACCAAGGTTGTCAGAAGAGCTCAAAGAACAGCTTAGAAAAGATGGAGTTTGTTACACTTGCCGTGATCCTTGGGTTAAGGGTCACCGTTGCTATGGAAGAGGCAAAGCAAATCGAATGGAGGGCTATTCTGATTATGGATCAGAATCTGATTCGTCTAATCAGCAATACGAATGTAATGAACCGGACCAATTTTTATTTTTTTTTTCATAAAAGATTACAATGCAACATGCACCCGTTAAGGTTAGCATAAACCAAAACGATGCAGAAAGTAACTCTAACCAGAATGTACACCAGGATCCCGATGAGGGCAAGGTGTGAGCATTGGTCAGAGGATCTCAAAGAAAATTGCTGAATAAGAACTCTAACCAGAGATGCGCCGGTGAACGACGAGCATTCGGTCAGAGGATCCCTATCTATTGCAATACTGAAAAGAGCTCAACACCAAGTATGTGCTACTCAATCCGTGATGGATAAGAGGCGACCATTTGGTGGAGACTTAAGGAAATTACAATGCAAAACAGAAATAGGCGGCAAGCCAGCCTCTTCCACTTGTTCAGTGGGCAATACAAACATAGAGAAATTGCGGGAATGTTAAATGATGCTGACAGTACTACTGTACAGCTTACAATATCAGAAATTCATCAACTAAGCACATTATATGAGAACCTTCAACAATTACAACAATATAGAATGATAATTCCAAGTCTTCTCAATGGTTTTCTTTGCACACAACTCGAGTGATTATTTTATGCTTGCTGCTATGACAGAGTTAGGACTGTTTTTCTGTTATCAGCAACACTGTATCACCAAAATATGCTCACAAACCTCACACCTCTCATTCAAACTGCAAGTAAATAGATGCAAATGACAACTAAGATGGTGGCGCCCAAGTTAGAGACATAAAACAACCCCAAAGTACTGATATTTAATTTCTACACAATTCCCAATGAAGGTACAATGGTACGGCCCCTTGAGGAGGGCGATTTCTTCTTAAAATTCCCACACTTGTTTATAAATCACAAAACTTGGCAATAATTGGCGCCCAAGCATGACTAATGGAAATATGCAATACCCACAATGAAATCTTTTTGTATTTTTGAATTATGAATAAAACATGCCTACAGCAATGCAACAACAGCAACACTGAAACACTGCAAAATGCTTGAATAACATCAACTAAATGCAAGTAACTCAACTACAATGCCAAAACAACCCAAATACAATCTAACCTCTCAACTAGTTGCTATCTTTCAAGCAAGAAGATGAGCCAATGCTAGGAGGTGTGCTTTCCTCGAAGCGAGTGCCTGAAATCAATCCAGCAGCATAACGGTGTAGTAGACAGAAGATGCCAAATGAAGAGCTGAGGCCTGATTATATAGACGAGAGAGAAACATCTAGAAGCTTCCAAGGGCGCCCAAACCCTAATTTCAAATTCACCTTTTCCCTCCAAAGATGGCGTCCATTTTCAACAATAAAACATTTCACTTTTTAAAATAAAATAATCTTCTCAAAAGGGCGTCCCACTTACTTGTCTCAATATTTGACATTTTAAAATTATAATTTATCTCCTTATGACGCCTGGACCCTCAAAAGTCCCCCTTTTAAAAACAACTTAAAGTTGCACTGCTAGGCAAGGGGTATAATATTAAAATAATAATATTATAATGAAATTACTTATCTCTCCCAGAAAAATGCGCCCAAGGCCAAGAACTGAAGTGCCAGCTGAAACAACTGAACTGTACCCGAACTGTCCACTGCCAGAAATAGAATTTACTAAAAATAGTAAATTCGCGAAGTTGCCCGAAATGCCAAACTGAACACACCACTGCGAAGCTCTCTGAAAACCCAGAAAGAATCCGCAGTCAGAAACCCAAACTCCAAGCAACAACCACCTCAAAACTTGGAAACCCTAATTTCACCATCCGCACAGCCTACGGGTCTCCGGAATAGGCCAACGGTCAACAGAAACGATCATTGCTGAGAAGGGGACATTACAGTCCGCCCTCCCCAAGATTGCTTGCCCTCAAGCAATCGCAAGTCTGGATGCTGTAGAATCTCCTCATCCTCCCAAGTAGCATCCTCCAATGGTAAATTCTTCCACTTTACCAAATACTCTTTGATTGTTCTCCTCCTCAAGGAACGCTCTCTGAAATCAATAATCTGTTCTGGAACCAAAGTCAACTGCCCTTCTTCATCCAAAGGAGGTAACTGTGATGAAGCCACAACGTTGTGTCCAAGTGCCTTTTTGAGGCGAGACACATGGAAGACATTGTGGACCTTACTACTCGAAGGTAGTTCCAACTCATAGGCCACCGCTCCAACCTTCCTAACAACCTTGAATGGTCCATAGAAGCGTGGTTTCAGCTTCTCAGCTCCACTCTTCTTAAGTGTAGACTGTCTGTAGGGCTGAAGCCGAAGATATACCATGTCACCAACATCAAATGAGCGCTCAACACGCTGCTGATCAGCGTACATCTTTTGCTGATTTTGTGCCATTTGAAGGTTGTCTTTCAAAGATTTCAAAACATCTTGGCTCTGCTGCAACCAATCCTTGGCTTGAGGAGCCTTGCTATCACCAAACACCAAATCAGCAAAGCTTGGAGCCTCGTAACCATAGAGGGCCATGAATGGAGACATCTTTATTGACATGTGGAAAGATGAATTGTAGCAATATTCTCCCAAGTGGAGCCATTTTACCCATGCTCTTTGCTGTTCCGAGACATAATTTCTGAGATAGCCCTCCAACCACTTGTTCACAATCTCCGTTTGACCATCCGTTTGTGGGTGATAGCTAGTGCTTGGAGTAAGCACCGTACCACTCATTCTAAAAATTTCCTGCCAAAAGGTGCTTAGGAACTTGCTGTCCCTATCACTCACAATATTTTTAGGCAACCCATGCAGTCTAAACACTTCATGGAAGAACAAATCTGCAACTTGAGCTGCTGTAAATGTGCTTGTGATGGCAAAGAAATGAGAGAATTTGGTCAATCTGTCCACTACAACATAAATACAGTCTTTGCCTTGAGCCCTAGGCAACCCGGTGATGAAATCCATAGAGATACTCTCCCATTTTTGATTTGGAATGGGAAGTGGCTGCAGTAGACCAGCTGGAAGAGAGTGCTCATTTTTATTCATTTGACAAGTACTACACTCCTTGATGTGACGCTGAACATCATCTTTCAACCCCTTCCAAGAGAATCTCTCTCGAATCTGCTTGTATGTCTTGAAGTACCCTTGGTGACCAGCAAGTGGACTGTCATGGAAAGTCACCAAAATCTTCTTAAGTTTAGAATCAGCCACTAAGAAGATTCTTCCCTTGTAGTGGATCAATCCATCAACTACCTTGTACCTTTCATCATGAAAAGTACCTTCAATAACGCTGGTTGCAAACTGATTTTTGGCATAATCAGCAAGCAACAACTCCTTCCAATCAGCATTAAGCTCACACAATGAGCTCAAGTGAGGCCTTCTGGACAAAGCATCAGCCACAATGTTATTCTTCCCTTTGACATACTCAATGTCAAAATCGTAAGCTTGTAGCTTACTCACCCACTTCTGCTGTCTCTCATTCAAGTCCTTCTGATGCATAAAGTGCTTGAGACTGTTGTGATCAGTTTTGACCACGAATTTACTCCCCACCAGATACTGTCTGAACTTGGCTAATGCGTGCATGATTGCAAGCATTTCTTTATCATAGATAGAATAGGTCCTTTCAACCCCTCTTAATTTTCTGCTTTCAAATACAATTGGATGCTTCTCTTGCATCAAAACAGCCCCAATACCTTCTCCTGATGCATCACACTGTAACTCAAAGGGTTTGGAGAAATCTGGTATGGCCAATACAGGACAAGAACTCATGATTCTCTTGAACTTATCAAACACACTCTGAGCTTTTTCCGACCACATGAAAGCCCCCTTTTTAGTGAGGTCAGTAAGAGGAGCAGCACTTTGAGAATACCCCTTTACGAACCTTCTATAGAAGCCACAAAGACCCAAGAATCCCTTCAAATGAGTCAGATTTTCTGGAGGTGGCCAATCTACTATAGCCTTGATCTTTTCTGGATCAACCTTCACCCCTTCAGCGCTGATTATGTGGCCAAGGTAGAGCAGCTCCTTCATTCCAAATTCACATTTGGACTCTTTTGCAAACAAACTTTCTGATTCAAGAATGCTAAGCACTTCCTCCAAGTGCTTGAGATGTTCCTCCCACGTCTTGCTGAAGATGAGAATATCATCAAAGAAAATTAACACAAATTTCCTCAACTGTTTCTGGAAGACTCTGTTCATGCAAGACTGGAAAGTGGCTGGAGCATTAGTCAAGCCAAAGGGCATGACTAGGAACTCGAAATGACCATAGTGGCATCTGAATGCCGTCTTCTCAACATCTGAGCCCCTCATCCGGATTTGATAGTAACCCGATCTCAAATCAATTTTGGAGAAGAATTTAGCACCATGTAGCTCATCAATGAGCTCATCGATCCGAGGAATAGGATACCGATTTTTTATTGTGCTTTGATTCAAGGCACGATAATCTACACACATGCGGATGGTGCCGTCTTTCTTCTTCACAAGAACCACAGCTGAAGCAAAGGGACTCTTGCTAGGGCGAATGAAGCCCATCTCCAGGAGTTCTCTTATGTTCTTCTCAATTTCGTCCTTCTGCTTCTTAGGATATCTATACGGTGTTGTAATGACTGGTTTGGCCCCTTCCTTAAGTTCAATAACATGCTCAGCACCTCTTTCTGGTGGTGGCCCAGGTGGTAGATCAGCAAACACCTTACTCCTTTTGGTGAGTATGGATTGAATATCAGGAGGATATTCCCTCTTGGTCTCAACTGGACTGGCAGGAAGAACCATGCATTCCGCAGCCCACTCCACTTGGTCATGTCTAATCAGCCTTTCCATCCTTTTGAAAGAAACTATACGAGGCCCACCATTAGACATTCCTCTCAAAACAACTCTCTTACCATCAGATTGGAACTTGAGCTCCATGGTTTGTAGGTTGAGAGAGATTTCACCAAGTGAGCGTAACCATTGTATGCCCAAGACTGCATCTGTGTCACCAATAGTAACCACATAGAAGTCATCTTTGACTTCATAGTTTCCCAACTGCAAGGACATGTTAGGAACTCTTCGTGTGCATGAAATGTGAAACCCATCAGCCACCATGACTTTGAAGCCTTCAAATTCTTCAGTTTTGAGACCTCTCTTTGCAACCACACCTTCATCAATGAAGTTATGCGTTGCACCAGTATCAATTAATGCAACAATACGATGGCCTCCAACTCCACCACGAACCTTGAAAGATTCGTTCTTTTGGAAACTAGAGAGTTGGGCAATAGGGCCCCCAACTCCTTGCTCATGATCGGACTCTTCTGTGGCTCTTTCATCCTCGCTGTCCCCGAAATAAGACTGCTGATCAGACATATCAGATGCTGATTCATAATCAGAATAGGTTCCCATTTGATTATAACGCCCTCTTCCAGGACATCTATGGCCTTTAGTCCAAGGCTCTAAACATGTGTAACACTTGCCCTCCTTTCTGAGCTGTTCACGTTGCTCTTCAGTCAATTTAGGTGGGAACTTCTTGTGCTGATTAGAAGAATGTCTTTTATCCTTATCCCTCTTATGGCCAAAAGGCTTAGGCGGAAATTTAGGCCTAGGGGCTGATAACTCCATACTACGAGCCTTCTTGATTGCCTCATCAAGACTTGGTGGATCGAAAGCTTTAACCCATCCTTTCAAGGGTTCAACCAAACCTTCAGAAAACAACACAACCAATCTTCTTTCGGTGATGTTGGGCACCATCACAGAAAGTCTCTGGAAATCAGCAATGTAAGAATCCAAGGAGCCATGCTGTTTGAGTTGTGCAAGCTCGCGAAACCTTACTTCAGGATCCTTAGTGTCGAACCTTTCAATCAGCTTGTTGGTGAATTCTCCATAGGTTCGAATAAGGTTATGGCCAAGAGTGACCAAACCATGGTACCACCACTCATGGGCAGCTCCCTCCAAATGAAGCGTTGCAAACTTGATGGCATCTTCTTCTGGCATGGGACGAAGTGAAAGGTAGTTGTCTAACTTCTGAACCCATGATCTTGCTGAACACGTATCACTTCCATCGAAGTGAGCCAATGTTACCTTTCCTAAGGCTTGATGAAAATCTGTTCTAGGAGCCATATAAGCTCGGTTATCAACTCTTCTTCCGTGTCTTCTGTCCCTCTGATTCAAGAATTGATCAAAGGACCATTGGTTCCTAAGATCAGGAGGTAGGGTAGCATACTCCATATAGGCTTGTCTGGCATCGTCTACCAAGGGAATGGGAGCTTCAACTGGTTGTTCTTCTCTTGGAGTGAATGTAGGAAAGAGCGGTCTAGAGGCTGATCCGCTAGAGATGGCATCATGCTGTCCAATAGTTCTACTACCTCCATTACCATTGTTTCCATTATTCCCATTGTTTCCATTGACACCACTGCTTTCTCCTGTAGCATGGTTTTGATTTGGAATATGGTTCTGAGTAGCTTGCTGATCCATTTTAGCAAGTAATCGAGACATCATCTCAATCATCCCATCAAACTTCTTTTCCATCCTTGCATCCTTCTCTTCCATGGCTGTCCTAAGATTGTCTGACATGTTCTCAACTGTTTTACCCGTATCCACAGCTAACCCTGTTTCTCTCAAAGCCTCTGAAAAAGTATCTGCTTCTGGCACTGACGGAAGCTATATCTGTTGTCTTCTGGCCTGACCTCTGGTGAAGTATCTGCAATCACTGTCACTCATCTGACCACTGAATCACTGTTGGGCACAGGTTGGCAGAATCATGGCTCTGATACCACTGTAATGAACCGGACCAATTTTTTTTTGTTTTTTCATAAAAGATTACAATGCAACATGCACCCGTTAAGGTTAGCATAAACCAAAACGATGTAGAAAGTAACTCTAACCAGAATGTACACCAGGATCCCGATGAGGGCAAGGTGTGAGCATTGGTCAGAGGATCTCAAAGAAAATTGCTGAATAAGAACTCTAACCAGAGATGCGCCGGTGAACGACGAGCATTCGGTCAGAGGATCCCTATCTATTGCAATACTGAAAAGAGCTCAACACCAAGTATGTGCTACTCAATCCGTGATGGATAAGAGGCGACCATTTGGTGGAGACTTAAGGAAATTACAATGCAAAACAGAAATAGGCGGCAAGCCAACCTCTTCCACTTGTTCAGTGGGCAATACAAACATAGAGAAATTGCGGGAATGTTAAATGATGCTGACAGTACTACTGTACAGCTTACAATATCAGAAATTCATCAACTAAGCACATTATATGAGAACCTTCAACAATTACAACAATATAGAATGATAATTCCAAGTCTTCTCAATGGTTTTCTTTGCACACAACTCGAGTGATTATTTTATGCTTGCTGCTATGACAGAGTTAGGACTGTTTTTCTGTTATCAGCAACACTGTATCACCAAAATATGCTCACAAACCTCACACCTCTCATTCAAACTGCAAGTAAATAGATGCAAATGACAACTAAGATGGTGGCGCCCAAGTTAGAGACATAAAACAACCCCAAAGTACTGATATTTAATTTCTACACAATTCCCAATGAAGGTACAATGGTACGGCCCCTTGAGGAGGGCGATTTCTTCTTAAAATTCCCACACTTGTTTATCAATCACAAAACTTGGCAATAATTGGCGCCCAAGCATGACTAATGGAAAAATGCAATACCCACAATGAAATCTTTTTGTATTTTTGAATTATGAATAAAACATGCCTACAGCAATGCAACAACAGCAACACTGAAACACTGCAAAATGCTTGAATAACATCAACTAAGTGCAAGTAACTCAACTACAATGCCAAAACAACCCAAATCCTAGTCAACCTCTCAATAGTTGCTATCTTTCAAACAAGGAAAGATGGAGCCAATGCTAGGAGGTGTGCTTTCCTCAGGCGGTGCACGAAATCAATCCGTGACATATGATTGATGAGCGGAAGATGCCAAATAGGCGGGGCGATTATATAGGCAGAGAAACATCTAGAAGCTTCCAGAGCTAAACCCTAATTTCAAATTCACCTTTTCCCTCCAAGATGGCGTCCATTTTCAACAATGAAACGTTTCACTTTTTAAAGATAGTAATCTTCTCAAAGAGAGCGTCCCACTTGTCTATTATTTGACATTTAGTATAATTTATCTCCTTATTTGGACCCTCAAGTCCCCCTTTAAAAGTAACAGGATTTACCTTTGCTAGGCAGGGGTATAATATTAAAATAATAATATTATAAGTAGAGTACTTATCTCTCCAAGGAAAAAATCATTGAGCCAAGAGGCGGAAGTCTGGTGAAACAAATGAAGCGTACCCTTGACGTCACTTGCGAAATAGAATTTACCAAAATAAATGCAAATTGGCGAAGTTGCCAGTCTGTTGAACACACCAACTGCAGAAGCTCTCAGAAACCATAAAGTCCATGGGTCCAGAGCCCAGGCTCAGTGACCACTCAAGGCAAACCCTGTTTCTGCATCCACTTTTGACCTGGTCTAGGAATAGGCCAGGTCAGCAATGATCATTCTTGAGAAGGGGACATTACAGCGAATCAGCAAGTAGTGAAGGTGAAGAAGATCCAGAAGACAAGTCCGAAGAGGTGGGAGATGGTAGTGCTTTCGCACAACTATCAAGTTTTCAAAAAAATGAATCCTTTAGGGTTCATGGAGTTGTGAATTCACAAAGGATAGTTGCTCTAATTGATACCGGAGCAACTCACAATTTTATTGATGAAGGATTAGTTGCTAGAAAAGGTTTGAAGACTGAAGAATTTGATGGTTTCAAGGTAATGGTTGCTGATGGTTTTACTATGTCTTGCACAAGGAAGATTCCTAACCTATCTTTGCAATTAGGGAATCATGAGATTAAAGATGATTTTTATGTGGTGGGAATTGGAGACACTGATGTTGTGTTGGGCATACAATGGCTGCGATCTCTTGGTGAGATCACATTAAATTTGCAAACCATGGAGCTTAAATTTCAGTCTAATGGAAGGAAGGTTGTTCTAAGAGGGATGTCAAATGGAGGCCCTCGAATTGTGTCCTTGAAGAGGATGGAAAGGCTGATCCGTCACGATCAGGTTGAATGGGCTGCTGAATGTATGGTTCTCCCAGCTGATCCGGTAGAGGAGAAAAGGCAATATCATCCTGATATTCAAGCCTTACTTTCAAAGAAGAGCAAAGTCTTTGGAAGCCTACCTCCTGGAAGACCTCCTGAAAGAGGTTCTGAGCATGTGATTGAGTTAGAAGAGGGAGCAAAACCTGTCATGACTACACCTTACCGCTATCCAAAGAGGCAGAAAGATGAAATTGAAAAAGCCATCAAGGAGTTGTTGGAAAGTGGTTTCATTAGACCAAGCAAGAGTCCTTTTGCTTCTGCAGTGGTGCTGGTCAAAAAGAAAGATGGTACAATGCGTATGTGTGTTGACTACCGCGCATTAAATCAGAAAACCATCAAGAATAGATATCCAATCCCTAGGATTGATGAGCTTATTGATGAGCTCCACGGGGCCATGTTCTTCTCGAAGATTGATCTTCGTTCAGGCTATCACCAAATCAGAATGAGGGAGGCGGATATAGAGAAGACAGCGTTTAGATGCCATTTTGGGCATTTTGAATTTCTTGTCATGCCTTTTGGTTTGACAAATGCTCCAGCTACATTTCAATCTTGTATGAACAAGATTTTTAGACAGCAGTTGAGGAAGTTTGTGCTCGTCTTCTTCGACGATATTCTCATATTCAGTAAGTCATGGGAAGAGCACCTTAAGCATTTGGAAGAAGTGCTTAGTATTTTAGAGGCGGAATGTTTGTTCGCCAAAGAATCAAAGTGTGAGTTCGGGTTGACAGAACTCATATCTTGGCCATATTATCAGTTCAAAGGGTGTAAAAGTGGATCCAGAAAAGATAAGGGCCATTCTTGATTGGCCAACTCCAAAGAATATTTCTCATTTGAGAGGATTTTTAGGGTTATGTGGATTTTATAGAAGATTTGTGAAAGGATATTCTCATCAAGCAGCACCTCTCACAGATCTTACAAAGAAAGGAGCTTTCCTTTGGACTAAGAAGGCACAAGAAGTTTTTGATAAGTTTAAGCAAATCATGAGCACGTGTCCAGTGTTGGCACTTCCGGATTTTACAAAACCTTTTGAATTACAGTGTGATGCTTCAGGTGAAGGTGTTGGAGCTGTTCTAATGCAAGACAAACATCCTATTGTCTTCGAGAGCCGGAAGTTGAGAGGGGCAGAAAAAACTTACTCTATTTATGACAAAGAGATGCTTGCCATCATGCATGCTTTGTCTAAATTCCGTCAATACTTGGTGGGAAGTAAATTTGTTGTTAAGACTGACCATAATAGTCTTAAACATTTTATGCGCCAAAAGGATTTGAATGAAAGGCAGCAGAAGTGGGTAAGTAAGCTCCAAGCATATGACTTTGACATTGAATATGTCAAAGGGAAAAATAATATAGTGGCTGATGCTCTTTCAAGAAGGCCTCATTTGCAGTCACTTTGTGAGTTATCAGCAGATTGGAAGGAGTTAATTGCTGCTGATTATGTTAAAAATCAGTTTGCAACCAGCTTGCTAGAAGGTCATTTGATTGATGAAAGGTATAAGTTGGTTGATGGTATAATTTACTATAAAGATAGAATCTTTTTAGTGCAAGAATCTAAGCTTAAAAAGAAGATTCTACAATCTTTTCATGATGTTCCCCTTGCTGGTCATCAAGGGATTTTCAAGACTTATAAGCAGATTCGTGAAAGATTCACTTGGAAAGGGTTGAAAGAAGAAGTCTTGAACTACATTAGAGAGTGTCCGATTTGTCAAAGAAATAAAAATGAACACTCTTATCCAGTTGGTCTGCTACAGCCCTTACCCATTCCGAATCAGAAGTGGGAAAGTATTGCCATGGATTTCATCACTGGGTTGCCCAAAGTGCAAGGACGTGATTGTATTTTTGTTGTGGTTGATAGACTAACGAAATTTGCTCATTTCTTTGCTGTCACTACTTCATTTACAGTAGCTCAAGTGGCTGAGTTATTTTTCAGAGAGGTCTTCCGTTTGCATGGGTTGCCTAAAACTATTGTCAGTGATAGGGACAACAAGTTCCCAAGTGTTTTTTGGCAAGAGATCTTCAGATTGAGTGGGACAGTGCTTACTCCAAACACTAGTTATCACGCACAAACAGATGGGCAATCAGAAATTGTTAACAAGTGGTTAGAGGGCTACCTAAGAAACTATGTTTCAGGACAACAACGAGCTTGGATTAAATGGCTTCCTTTAGGAGAGTTTTGTTATAACTCTTCTTATCACATGTCAATTAAGATGTCACCTTTTATGGCTCTTTATGGTTATGAAGCTACTAATTTTGTTGATTTAGTGTTTGGTGATAGTAGAGCTCCACAAGCACTGGATATGTTACAACAGAGCCAAGACATCTTGAAATCCCTCAAGGAAAATCTGCAACAAGCTCAAAATCAGCAGAAGTTATACGCTGATCAGCAGCGTGTTGAGAGGTCTTTTGAAGTTGGGGACATGGTCTATTTGAGGCTTCAGCCATATAGACAATCTTCTCTCAAGAAAAGTGGTGCGGAAAAGTTGAAGCCACATTTTTATGGTCCTTTCAAAGTCACCAAGAGAATTGGTGAAGTTGCTTATGAGTTGGAGCTTCCAGCTGAAAGCAAAGTACATAATGTCTTTCATGTGTCACGCCTCAAGAAGGCAATTGGACACAACGTGGTGGCTACTTCAGAATTACCTCCATTGGATGAGGAAGGTCAGTTGGTGTTGATTCCTGAAGAAATCCTTGATACTAGAGAGCGTTCTTTGAGGAGAAGGACAATCAAAGAATACTTGGTTAGATGGAGGAATTTGCCTATTGAAGATGCCACGTGGGAAGGTGAACAGATTTTGTTGCATCCATCTTTTCAGTTGCTTGAGGACAAGCAATCTCGAGGAGGGCGGACTATAATGTCCCCTTCTCATCAGTGATTAGTCTTGCAGTTCATCAGTCTATTCCGGAACCCGTAGGCTGGAATGAGGAGAAATTAGGGTTTCTTGGCTTGGAGTTTTGTGGCATTTCATGTTATTTACTATTTTTAGTAAATACTTTTATGACAGTATGCAGTTGGTTGTCTTCAGTCATCTCTTCATTGGAGCATGTTGTTTGTGTTTCAATATTGACTTCTCAAGCTTTATTTGGTGAAATTAATTGATTAAAGGCATAAGTGTTATAATTTTCAGTGAACTCCCCCCTCCCCCCCTTGGCCTAAGGATATAACTTGAAAGTTGTTTTAAAAAGGGGTCATGAAGGGTACGCCCATGTCATAAGAGATATTAATATTTTAATTGAACTTTATGCCTTGAGAAAAGTGGACGCCACCTTTTGTGAGGAGTTGTATTTTATGAAATTTGAAAAAAAAAGAAGAATTCTAAAAGGTGACTCTTGGCGTACCTTCTTGGAAGGTGATGAGTTTCTCAGTTCTTATAAAATGAAGGCATTGCTCTAGCGTTTGGTATCTACTGTTTATCTTACTATTATGCTGTCAAAATGACAATGGACATTTTGCTGTTGCTTCGAGGATGCTACCTCCTAGCCCTTTCCCAATTTCGTGTTTGAAATACAACACCTAGTTGGAATATTTCTGCTTCTCAACATCAGACTAGCAGATTGAGCATCAAGATTGAAGAATTTCTGGAGTTTTCACAGTTTTGGTTTCCTGGTTTATCTACAGCTGAAGCTGATTTTTGATTATATCTTTTGGAGTGATTTTATTTTTGTTCTGGGTACTTTGGCAAATCATTTGTTGGTACAAGGTGCCTCCTTCCACAAAAGATTGGAATTTAATTCCAAGTCTTTATTTTTATCTTGCAAAATCCATTTTCTAAGAGGGCCGTACTTTTTAAGAATGCTTTGGAATTCGTGCTAAATAATTGGGAGTTGCTGGTGATTTTTTCTGGATTGTATCTTGGGCGCCAAACCTCTAGGAAGCATTTGCAACTGATATCTCGTCATTCAGAGGTAATTTGATCAACTTATGAGCATTTCATGAATTCATAGTTTGCTGGTTGAATTTCCAGAATTCTGATTTTTATATCAGATTGTTACAGTTTCCAGTTTTTGGTCTTATACTTCAGTATTTGAGTGTTATATGATTGTAAAAGTTCATACTTCATGTCTAAGGTTCATTTCCTATCATTGTAATTTGTAATCTGCAGAGTTTAATTTGTAAAGGTTGAGATTAAGCATTACTAATCCAACCATTTTTCAATTCTGCAATTACTTTTTGTTTTGTCATTAAATTACCCCTGGATGGTTTACCGCCAGTGTGGATAATCAGATTTGTAACACTCTTATACCCACTTTCATAGTGGAGAATCCCCACAGCTCTGTGGATGCCCGCCGCAGCGGATGAATTGTTTTAAATGTAATCTTTTCCCCCCACTGTTTGGTGGTAGTGTGGAAATGTTCTTTATGGCTGGTTATCCGCCTATCAGTTTCTAATTTCAAAATTCAACACTCCGTCATATGTTAGCACCTCGCCCTCAGTGGGATCTTGAGTGCACATTCTTGACGTTGAGTAGTTTTTCATTTCAAGTTCAATTTTCAGTTTGATGCTAACGCTAATCCAGTTAACTATTGCTGGTTATGTTGTGTAATTCCTTCAAAAAAAATTGGTTAGGATATTTCATTTTATTTAGAGATTTCTTATATATTTTAATCTAATAGTATGCCCCTTTTAAGGTAACCTTGGGCTTGCATCTCACCTTGCCTGTTGGGCTGCATTGTGTTGATTACATATTTGTCCAATTTCAATATATTATTATTTATGCACTATAGAAAACATAATTTTAAATTACAAAGTAAATAATCTCAATGCAATATGACAACCTTTAGATAGATATACTTCCCCTTGGACCCAATGAAGGAGAGCAAGCATCTATTATTGAGGACTTAATATATGTTTACACAAAGTACTTTCCAACCAACTGTAACTGAAGACCTGAGTTGCTAATTTCTGAAAACTAATTTTATAATATTCTTTCTTACCACTTTCTAGAGTCATTGTGCATGTGAACCTGGTAAATATGCAACTCTAATAGCATACCAAAAAGGTCAAGTGGCCTTGTATAAAGAAAAAGTTAGCCAAGCAGTTGGTCTCCATAGAATGTGAAAAAAAACCTCTAAAATACCTGAAAGATGTGATCCCAAAGTTGTCTATCATTTACCTTTTCTGTGGGATATTTTGCAATAAAACTTACATAACTTTGCAACATAGAAAATCATTGATGTAGGCGGTAGCCAAATCATATTATCAGTTTAAAGTTTTAATCAATCTAGGAAGTTAGATCTGCATCCACATGGATTTGGCTTCTTGATCTAGCAAAGCTCTTAACTTTTGTCTATCTATCTACCTTTACATTTTATTACGAGCGTACAAATAGAGAAACAATAGCAAGACTTTACAAACTTTACATTTACATTTTAATACGAACAATAGCACTTAGAAAATCATGATCTCTATTGAAGCAATTCTAAGTCTATATCTTTCAATGACACCTTGTTTGTAGGTGTATTCCATTAGCTGAGTGAATCAGGGGAGATACCCATGCTAGTTGATAATGGACACTTGCCCTATTCCATGGACCATAACACCACTTGTGGATGAGATGATCCATGATATGGCATCATTAGACACTAATGATGCATCCTAGTTGGGAATCCCTATGATTGGAAGTGCCACAATATCTACAAGGCTATGCCTTAGAGTGTAATCACCACACTAGGTAATAATATCTACAAAATAATAGAAGTGGCCTTTGCCAATTCAATATCCCATAAGTATTTGTGTGAGATATTCTAGATTCAGATGTTCATCCTAGTCATGGTCAAATTTTAGGAGGTTTAGAATATTGTAACCATACGTGTCATTGTAAACAGTCTTCCAACACATAAGAACCAAAGGAATGAGATGCTAGTATGATACAAAAATACCTTTGATTAATAGACATATGTATCCTTCCATTGTTAGAGGAAACAATTGAATGATTTGGTCTTTGGCACTGCACTATCAAGTGGACTGCTGTTTAAATATTGAGTGCTTGAAAATCTCAAGAGATGGTTCAAAATGGATTCACATTGCATGTGAACATTGTGATTAATACCTACACAAGATTATTGCCACCAATTAGTAGTTAATTGGATGAATGGTTATTAAACTGGTTAACATAGAAGAAAATATACAACTAATAAAATTAAAACTCAACATAGCTCCTTACCAGCTAGCAAATGGAGTGTATTCTTGGTCACATTCAGGATTTGGACAACTTCATAAGCTATGAATTTGAATATGATACTATAACTGATTTACTTACTAAAAGGCAATGGCTGCAAACACCAACCAAGGTCGGTTAATTCTGTTATGAAGCCAAATCCTTTAAAAAAATTCAAACCAACTCATCAAAGAAAATTTTGTAATTTTCTCACAATAATTTATTATAATACATAACCAAAAAATAGCCTTGGCAAGATTCAAATTCCATTAGGTGAGTGAATCAGGGTAGAGATACCCATGTTAGTTGATACTTGATAGCATCATTTATGGATGAGGGGGTCCATGATGTGGGCATCATTGTGCATTAGTGATGCATTCTACTTGGGAATACCCTACAATTGGGACTGCCACAATATCTACAAGGCTATGCCTTAGAGTGTAATCACCACACTAGGTAATAATATCTACCAAATAATAGAAATGGACTTTGCCAATTTAGTATCCCATAAGTGTTTGTGTGTGATATTCTAGACTCAGATGTTTATCCTAATCATGGTCAAATTTTAGGAGGTTTAGAATATTGTAACCATATGTGCCACTATAAACAATCTTCCAACACATTAGAACCAAATGGATGAGATGCTAGTATGATAAAATAATACCTTTGATTCATAGACTTATAATGTATCCCTCCATTATTAGAAGAAACAACTAAATGATTTGGTCTTTGGCACTGCACTACCAAGTGGACTGTAGTTTAAATATTGAGTGCTTGACAATCTCAAGAGATGGTTCAAAAGGGATTCACATTGCATGTGAGCATTGTAATTAGTTCCTAAATAGGATTATTGCCAAAAACTAGTAGTTTATTGGATGAATGGCTATTAAACTAGTTAGAATAGAAGAAAATCTACAACTAATAAAATTAAAACTCAACACAACCTCCTTAGCAGCTAGCAAATGGAGTGTATTTTTTGTCACATTCAAGAGTTAGGACACTTATTAAGTTATGAATTTGACAAACAGGAAGAGAATATGATATTATAGCTGATTTACTTACTAAGGCAATGGCTACAAACACCAACTAAGGTCAGTTAATTCTGTTATGAAGTCAAATCCCTTAAACAAATTCAAATCATACTCATAAAAAGAGAATTTGTATTATTCTCACAATAATTAATAATAATACATAACCAAAAAATAGCCTTGGAAAGATTCAAACTCCTCACCTGCAATTCAATCCAAGATTATTATTGACTCATTGAACACCATTAGCCGTTTGCTTCAAAGCCTGGTCATGTTGAAGATGCTTTTGTCAAATTTAATAGTTAGTGGGGTCTCATGTTTTCTAGCATTACTCTATTTATACATAAAGAGGGGTAAAAATTTATTAATCACAAGAGAAAATACAGAGCCAAATCATTACAGAGCCTTATCAAGCTCAACCAAGTGGTCCAACTGCTGAGACAAATCAGAGGGTAATTGACCCCGATCAACCAAGTTCCAATCATGAATATGGTCAGAAGCCCATTTAGCCAAACAATCAGCAACACCATTCCACTCCCTAGGAATATGAGTGAAAGTAACAAACTCAAGAGAAACACAAAGATTGAGAATTTGTTCAATAATCAAAGCCAAGTGCCAACCAACATCCTCTAACCTTTGCCTGTTCAGCAAGTTTACCACCACCTGGGAATCAGATTCACATATAATCCTGCGCCACCCCAACTTACTGCCCTGCTCAACAGCCAGTAAAATTGCCTGAGCCTCCATAAGATTATTAGTATGAAGACCCTTATAAATAGAGAAAATAAATTGAACATCTCCCGAACTATCCCGACCAACACCACCAATTCCAGCATGACCAGGGTTTCCACGAGAAGAGCCATCCGTGTTAATTTTAAGGATGCCTTGAGGAGGAGGAGACCATCTTCCCTCCCTATTCACCTTCGGAGTAGGATGCCTACACCTGTTGCGCATAAGCTGCTGATGCGAAGGAGGCAGATGAAGGCGACTGAAACAGCCAACATCAGAAGGAGCAATCGACTCAGACAGATCACACTTAGCCGCGATCGTTTCACCCAAAGAATGCAAAATTTTCCACCACAAGCGTGGGGCCCCCATCATCATATCTTGAAAAATCCGACGATTCCTCTCCAACCAAAGGTTCCAAATGATGAAGGAAGGACCAATCGCCCAAGCAGCTTGAAGAAAGGAAGTAGAAACAGGGGCCCTACTTTCCCGATCCACAAACTCAGCCAAAGAAGAAACATGCCGACAGGGCATATTCCACACTCGCCACCAGAAATGCCATATCTCCCGAGCATAGGAACATTGGAAGAAGAGATGAGAAACACACTCCTCAGCCTCACGACACAACACACACCAAGAGGGACCCTGGAAACCCCGCTTGCATAAATTGTCCCAAGTAAGACATCGATTTTGAGCCACCAGCCACATGAGGAAATTGCACTTGGGCCAAGACAGCTTATGCCACACATACTTCCACCAGGGGACCTGAATATCCCCAAACAACTGTCTACCCAATTGCTTATAGCCAGTAGACACAGAGTATTTCCCAGACATGTCAGAGCTATCCCAAGCTAAAATATCAGGTCCCCTCAACGAATTACAAGCCCGAGAAGCCAAAAGAAGAGCAAGCTCCTGTCTGTTCTCCTCAGAGCCCCCAGGAGGCCACTCAGAAATGTGCTTCCAGCGGAAAGAAACAACAGGGCCGCAATGCTCAGCAATTTTGTAATGCTCAACGGTCTCCCAACCAACAACAGTAAACACATCACAGAGGGGTTGAAGATGAGGAAAAGCAGAAAGAATAGGTGGGTGACCATCCCAAGAATCCCACCAAAAAAGAGCCTGAGATCCCGAATGACAGATCCAAAAAAGTGCACGCTTAATCAACTGGGCTCCCACTTTCAAAGTAGACCAAATCATAGAACCACTTCCCTCCAGAGGATAGCGTGGAACCTCATGTGGAGCAGCACCACGAAGATACTTAAAGCTAAGAACACGGGCCCACAGCTGATGTTGATTAGTACACCAGCGCCAGTAAAGCTTCGCCGCGAGAGCTTGCCCATTCAGAATAGAAGAGCGTAAACCAAGATCACCCTCCTGCTTAGGTCTACACACAGAATCCCATTTAACAAGGCTCCACTTAGAAGTCATCAAATTGCCACTCCAAAGGAATTGCCGAGAGAGAGCATCAAATTCACGGAGGAAATACATAGGGGCCGATTGAACAAAACATCTGTAGATGGGAAGGGCCTGGATAACAGACTGAAGGAGGGTAACTCTAGCAGCAGTAGACAACCACCGATGAGTCCAGTGAGTTACCTTCTTCCTCAACTTATCAAGCAACATCTGCCAGGAGGATCTGGGTTGACGACCAACGGCAAGAGGAATCCCCAGATAAACAAAGGGGAGAGATCCAATTTGAAACCTCAAAATAGCAGCAATCCTCCTTTGGATGGCCAAAGGAGTATTGAAGAAAAAAATAGAAGACTTCTGCTCATTAACTTTCTGACCCGAAGCAGCGAGGTAGATGTCCAAAGCTTGCCTAATAGACTCCGCTTCATGAAGACTCGCCAGCCCCATAAGAGAAGTGTCATCCACAAATTGGAGGTGAGACAAAGTAGGCAGACCCAACCCCCACTGCCACCCACGGATTAGACCAAGAGAGACCTGGGATTTAAGAAAGCGACCCAGCCCCTTAGCCATAATAATAAACAGATAGGGAGAGAGAGGGTCCCCTTGGCGAAGGCCCCTAGTGGCACCAAACAGCTCTGAAGGTTCCCCATTCACAATGACAGAAAATGAGGAGGAAGTCACACAGCTCATAATCCAACTCACCCACTCAGAAGAAAACCCAAAGGCCAACAAAATCTTCTGAAGGAAACTCCATTTAACTCTATCATACGCCTTTGCCATATCCAGCTTAATGAACATAGACTTCTCCTTGGAAATCGCCATGGAATGAATAGCCTCCGAGGCAATCACCACCCCGTCCAAAATTTGACGACCAGCCACAAAACCCCCTTGCTCTTCAGAAATAACAACAGGCAGGCAAGATTTGAGCCGCTCAGCAATCAACTTAGTAATAATCTTATACACCACATTGCAAAGTGCAATAGGACGAAAAAGCTCAAATCTATCAGCACCCTCCTTCTTAGGAATTAGGACTAAAAAGGTAGCATTCATGGCCCTAAGCATCTGCTTGTTATGAAAAGATTCACAGACTACCTCCAACAGATCCATCTTCACAATTTCCCAAAACTCTTGGAAGAATTCAACTGGGAACCCATCAGGGCCAGGAGCCTTCCCCTTATTCATTCCAAACACCACCTCTTCCACTTCAGGTAGAGTAATCGGGCGCATGAGAGAAGCATTCAACTCATCAGAGATCAAAGGAGGAATACAAGCAAGAATCCTATTTTCCTCAACCTCAGCAGGAAGAGAGTCCTTAGTAAACAAAGTAGAGAAAAATAGGCGAGCTTCTCTGGATAGAGCCTGTTGAGAGGATAAAGCTATTCCTTTAGAGTTAACTAGAGAAGAGATATAACACTTATTCCGACGAGCCTGCACGGAGTGATGAAAGAAGGCAGTATTCCTGTCACCCTCTTGAAGCCAGTCAATCTGAGCCTTCTGTTTCCAGAAAATCTCTTCACGAAGCTCCCACTCTTCCACAACTTTAAGAGCCTGGGATTCAGCATGCCCAAGAGCTTCTGAAAAACCAAGATCCCTAATCTGGCAAGTAATGACAGCAAGACGCTCCTGCGCTTCCCTTTTCTTAGCACGGAAATTTCCAAAACAAAGCCTATTCCATCTCTTAAGATGAAACTTAACACATTGCAGCTTCTTAACAAAAGAGTACATAGCAGTACCATACGCAGGGGCTCCATCCCGCCACCACTGAGCAACAAGATTATACAAAGAAGAGTCACGCAACCACATAAGCTGAAATTTGAAAGGAGGACGCTTAGGATTAGGGAAAGGAGAAGCAGAAAACTTAATTGGCCAATGATCAGAGCCACACCAATCAAGAATCTCAGAGCCAATAACCACACTGCCCCCAACCCAAAAGCTAGAAACAAGAAACCTGTCCAACCGCTCGGAAATTGCCTCTGACCCACTCCGCCTACTATTCCAAGTAAATAAGCCATTAGAAGGTTTGACATCAACAAGAGCAAGAGAGGCCACACTAGCCCAAAACAAATCTGAAGCAGGACCCAATCTCGGCAATCCACCTCTTTTCTCTTCCAAGCACAAGATAGAATTGAAATCACCCCCTAAGATCCACGGCAAAAGGGGAGCACAAGATCTAGCAAACGTGATATGGGCCCACAGCTGGCTCTTACCACGGATGTCAACCGGAGCATACACATTGCTAACCAAAATAGTCTCACCAGAGTCCACAACAGAGGCCACCATAGAGATAGAGGATTGGCTAGAAATCCACCAGCAAGGAACAACCTTACGAGGATCCCAAAATAGTGCCAAACCTCCAGAATTTCCTCTAGAGCCAATACACTGACATTGCCCAGAAGACCAAATACGAGGAGCATACTGAAGCATACATTCCACCTGAAGCTTAGTCTCCTGCACACATAAAATATCAGGAGAATGAACCCTAATCAAATCCTGAATAGCTTTTTTACGGGAGGCGCTATTTAGCCCCCTTGCATTCCAAGAAAGAACAATCATGGGGAAGGCTAGGCAAAGTGGGCATCCAAGGTCTTAACAGAGCCCGATTCCACCAACAACTCCCCAGTAGATTTAATCTTGTCCACATCCTTCTTGCGACCAACCTTAAGAGACTTATCAAAATTTCCTTTCTTAAGAGGGCGCTGGAGCACTCCTAGATAAGAAGCTGAACCTCGACCCTTTCCTGAGGACGCCTCCTTAGCTAAGTCCGCTAAAATAATATCATCATTTAAAGCAGCCGGATTGTCAACAGACCCAGACCCTCCCTTTTCCAAAGGAAGAGATGAGTCCCTAACTACAATTGCCTGTTCCAGCCCTGTATCCATACCAGTATCCCCAGACAAGATCTCAGCAGGAATCCCTTCCTCCAAGGCCTGATTGTCCAAAACCTCAAAACGATTGAAACCCTGATCACTTTGCTTATCTTTAAAGGGTCGCTTCTGACCTCTCCCCTTAGCTTTAGGTTTAGCAGGAATGAAGCCATCCTTATCAGGCCCTCGCTCAGCCTTCCCCCCTTCAGCCATAGACCCCTTGCTTTTATCTGCCTTCTCCACTGAAGGCCCTGAGGGAGAAGAAGAAGGAACCCCAGTCGTTCTGGAAGTCTGAGGACACTGACGCAGAAGGTGACCATACTCATGACAAAATCGGCACCGGAAAGGAAGGGACTCGTAATCTAACTGTTGAATCCATGAGGCAGAGCCAATACAAATCTCCAAGGAATCTGGCAGTGGATTATTTAAATCAATTTCAACACAAATGCGAGCGAAAGAAAATACCTTTTTGTCCAAAGTATTCTAAGCAATGGCAGCCGGCTTCCCCAACAATGCCGCTATCCGTTGTAGAATATCTTCTCTCCAGAACTCCAAAGGAAGCCATGGTAGACGAACCCATACAGGAACTCGAGAAGGCAGATCCTCAGCCGCATTAAAACCCCCATGCCAGGGTTTCATAAATAAACCCACATGATTGTAAAAATACGGCCCCCCCTCAAAAACACGATTACGATCTGAGATGTAAGAAAAGTCAACCATGAAGAACCCATTCCCCACCACCAAAATATCAAAGTCACCTTCAAACTGCCAGGTACAGCGCATCCAGGACTCCAAAGCCGAGAGGGGGGCCCGAATACCTAAAAACTTACAGATCAAAACGTGTTGAGTCCAATAAGCAAAGTCATCATGCACCGAA
Organism: Sequoia sempervirens; assembly: GCA_007258455.2. Lineage (NCBI taxonomy): Eukaryota > Viridiplantae > Streptophyta > Pinopsida > Cupressales > Cupressaceae > Sequoia > Sequoia sempervirens. Next base: position 32,362 of record VDFB02033141.1, read on the forward strand.
TCTGGAGAGATAACCAAAACAGGACGAGCGTGACTCCGCGGCAAGCAACCATTCACTTTCTTGAGCTTGGAGCTCTCACCCACAAATGATTTATTCATTATCGAAGCATGCATGTCCTTTTCAAAGCCCAGAGGTGGCGACACACCCGGGTTCACCAAGCAATTGGAGACGTTAGCCATCTGTCCACGCCAGACACCCCAGGCTCAAACAAAGACCACCAGCCAAAGCACCCCGCCCTCCAGCACACACCACCACCCACGCACCTTTCCCACACCAAACCCCACCTTCCACCACACCACACTCCACCGAGCAGTCAAAGCCTGCACACCACAAAACACTACCCACGCTCCAAGCCACAGCCACCAAACGCCAAGCTCCAGCCACCAAACGCCGCAGAAAAGAGAGGTCGGCTGAGAGCAAAGGAAGAGACACACAGATCCCCCTGCGCCCAAATAGAAACCCACGCACCTAACGCAAACTTCAGAGAGCAAGGAAGGAACGAGCTAGGGCGCGGATGCCTAGCTCGCCACACAGAGATCGACGCAGAGCAGCATATCCAGCAAAATCAATATCAAATTTATCGTGTCATTTCTTAAGTTTTTCAAAAAGAATGAATTACCATGGCCTGCTCAAAGCATACTGAAGCAAAATCAACAAGAAAATCTCAAACAAGAAGGCCAAACTTCAAATAACATAAGGGGCATTTTCTGCATCATTTATTTATTTTATATTGATGGAGAAAAATTGCCATATACATCAAGGAAAAATCATCATGACATAAGCCAAATTGCCATGTTTATGGCAGTTTTTTTATTACAAAACTATTATTATTATTTTTCCTTCAGCACAAACCTTCTTCATCTGTGTTTGATTCCCAATGATTCCTCTAACCTATTAATTGATTGCTTTAATTTGAGTGACTAAGTTGTGAGTTAATTTCCCAATTATGTCCAACATTTGTGGCTTATCTTTCCTTTGATTGAGTTGCGTTGGGAAAGGAGATCTTGAGTTATGTAATGCTCTGGGAAGAAGAGAAGAATGACTTTAAATTTGAAAAACAAAAATCACTTCTTCTCTTGGGTTGGATACCGTGTTTTAGAAGTTGTGGCTTGGGGAAAAAACTTTTCAAGTGTAGAGATTAGGTATCTTGAGGATGAAAACCCTTAATCAATTGATTGACATTCAAATTGACATTTGGAATATTCTACATGTGGACAAGTTTGGTAAGTTGCATTTAGTTTGCCGAGCTTCAATTTTTACTAGTTTTGAAGAACTTAAAAAAATCACAAAAATATCTATTGATGAGAATAAGTGCAGGTTTGTCTTTTGGTTGCAATTATTTTTTTGGATTATTTTTTGTATGTTATTAGTTTATGTCTATATAGTGGTATCAAAGCTGCAACTAGAAGAAAATCTAGACAAATAATAGGAGAAACACCTCGATGCACTCTATGCTAAATATGGAGCAAAGAGTTTGAACTTCAAGAAAGCATTTCCTTTATGAAATTTTGCACACCAAAGTCAAAAAGATTAACCAAGAATAGAAGTAAACCCACCCTAAACAAACCTTGTAAATATTTGCAAAGCAAGTTGGGAAAATTGACTACCCCCTCATTTCATGGATCCAACAAAGTCTCAACATGACCTTGGATCCAAAAAATGAACACTTCTCATTGATACCTATGTACAAGGAGGAAGCAATTAAATTTGTGATCCTTCACTTGGAAGGGGTTGCACATGAGTTGTGATATCATAGTTTGGAGACTCAAAGGCACAAACCTAAGTAATTGGGTACACCCCTTTGGGGTCTTGGTCTTGTACTAAATGGGTGTGGGTATGGGTCCTACGATAGGAGCATCTTGGGTTTGCTTGAGGTCCCACCCAAACACCTTGAGTTTTTTGTGGGTCTTGTGAAGGAACCAAAATGAGCCCAAGACACTCTTGGGTGTACTCAAGGGGATCCAAGGTTCGCCCAAACAAAAAACAAAAAATAAAAATCATTTTCTTAAAATATTTTTATCAACAAAAATATGTCAAATACTTAATTTTTTCATTAATTGATAAAACTAGGAAAATGGTGTGCACCATGAAGGTTTGTGTGGCTTCAAAATCCTTAATTTTGGCTTGGTGACAAGGGCTCTACCCCTCGACCCTACCCTATATTGCGACAAGGAACACACCAAGGGCATTGCCCCCAAACCTTGCAAGGGGTGCTGCCCCTCAAATCTATTTTGGAGTTGTTGCCTCTAGACCCCTATGAGGGGTGTTGCCCCTCAACCCCATTGGGGTCTACACTCCCAACCACCATTAGTTATTGGGATCACTTTTCACATAAGAAACTTGATAACAATGAGAGGGTCTAAATGAGAGGGTCTAGGAGTAAAGACCAAAATTGACAATTTAGACAATTATCTTTATGACTATCATAATATCATTGATCAATGATGAATTATCATACTATCAAAGATTCAAATGTTATTATTAATATTACATGATATATCAAATGTGTTTGCAATTTTGTATATGTTCAAAAAATGCACATATATAATAGTTGTACCCAAAAATACCATACCCAAGGGAAAAAATTGTTGTTTCGACATACAAAAACCCCATACCCACACCCACCCCAATACCAAAAATGACAACTTAAGTACAACCTTATCACCACCTATGAGGATTTTTACAAGAGGTTTACAAACAAATTTGAGAGGTAAGACCTAGAGGAGCATTTTAGAGAGTTGCCTAGTTATAACATAAGAGTTCAATGGATGCAAACATGGCTGATTTCTAGAGGACCACTATGATAGTACTTGATGTGCCAGAGAGGAGTCTAACCATCCTTTTCATGGAAGGATTTAAAGAACCACATAAAGAGGCCTAGTTAAGGCCCTTGAGGAAAGTTCATTGCAGGCATCCATTAAAAGAATCTTGACATTAGAAATACTTGCATCTAATTAATCCTTCCAAGGATCTACCTCAAAGGATGTGAGTTCATGATCACCTCCATAAGAGAAGCAAGGAAATACATATAAAAAAATTCCACAAAAATTGGTGCCTATACCCTCTCAACTCATGAGTCATCAAGGGACCAATTCTACCTTTAGGAACCACTAGTTGGGAGACATGGCCTATAATTATAATTTAGTTGTAAGGGATCTTGGGACCTAACACACAAGTTCTTGGGAAAGGGATAGGTCCACTTGATTGAGGTGTATTTTGATGATGATGAAGAGCCTAAATCAGGAATAGAGACACAAATGTAGAAGAGGGTTAGGTATTGTTATAGTAGGCAAAATAACAAGAAAGGTCTTTCATCATTAAAGGAAGAAGAGTGCCTCATTACTATTGCATGATTGTTAAGAACATTGAGATATCACTCTACTTGAGTTAAGGGGAGGATTGGGGGACAACATAGTGGCACTCATTGATGGGAGAATGATCCATAACTTCATTGATTAAGTGGTGATAGCTTGTTTTAGATTGAAAGATGAAGAGTTTGTAGAGTTTAAATTTGTAATAGTAGATAGTTATTAATGTGCCTACAAACAAGTTGTCTACCATTTATAGGTGACATTGGATGGGAATACTATCACCCAAATAATCGATTCTATGGAAGGTACCCAAATTGCCAAAATGAGCAAGTTATGGGGCTTCAAAGTTGGACTGCCAAAATGAAAATGCAAATTTTGAGGGGGGCAATTTTTTTAGAAAATGCTGATGTATGGATGACGTCAACAATTCACATGATCAAATTTGGCGTTCAGACGACCGTTGAAAAAGAATATTCTCTGCCCTAACAGAATATGCTGCGAATGGCAATTTAAATTTGACGTCTCCAAAAATGTCACTGGGTCGGCTCAGTTGGAGGAATCTTCGAATATTCTCTTGGAATCTTCAAACTTCACCAGATTTCAAAGTCCGCCGGTTGGAATTTTTCTGAACGTTGGTTGAAAAACTAGCCGACTGTACAGTGGGGGTCGTAGGAGCCAGTGGTTGTTCGCCACGTGGTGAGCAGATTGTCCACCAGTACCTGCAGGTACTACAAAGTACAGGTTTGCAAACTATACTCTGTAGTCCGCAACATATTTTTAATTTTTTTTTTTAAACTTTGGAAATAAATAATCAATAGAAAGATTTTTTTAAAAGTTTTTTTCCAGAAAAAAATTAAAAATTGAATAATTTTTTTTCAAAAATTGTACCGATTATAATTATGATGACCTGGGGGGTTGTACAGCTCCCTGGGAAAATATTTTTTGCCTCACCAGACAACTGCTTCAATTTGCACGAATTGGCAGTTGATCTTAGGGTTTCTGGCCCTTTTGGACGCGATGGCAGGGTCGGATTTGACCCAAAATGCTCCAAAAATGTAGCTACCTTTCTGATTTGGCAACCACTCTTCAACTTCAAACCCTCATAGATTTGGCCTTGTATGTCCGATTTGGACAAAACAAAAGGTAAAATCGACTTTATTGAACCTTCTGGACGCAATGGTGAGCTTAGATTTGCACCAACAAGCTCCGATTTGAACCTATAATAAAAATCCAAAAATGGAACACCCCCAAATTTGACATCTCTCTTCAAAAAAAGACTCTCCAATGGCACTCAACTCGCTCTGATACAATGTTATGATTGGCTATGGTTGCCAAGACCTCCAAGTCTCTACTCTCCAAGTCTCGAATGATGATTGAATCAAGTGTGAACTCCACAGTCCTCCCATCTCCACCATGTGTAATCTAATATATGGAAAGAAGATTGTTCGTTAACTGAGGAACAAACAAGACATCCTAAAAAGTGTTGTCCCCAAAACTAATAGATCCCTTCCCTATTACACTCATGTATGCATTGTTTCCCATCAAGATAGGAGGCATAGTACAAGCCTGAAAAGAAGAGGATATAGACTGTGAATATGCCATATGATGAGATGCTCCCGAATCTAGAAGCCATCTCCCTGATCCTGGACCTGAAAAAGCACAAATAGCTTGACCTTTATTTCCTAATGTAGATACTTGACCTTTGTCCTTTTTAGACTGTTTTGAAGGAGGTGACTCATACATTCTAGAAGCCAAATCAATGTGATTCCTTTTGAGAAGATTTTTCAACTCATCGATATCCTTCTTATAACAATAGTGTTCTTCATGTCCATCCTTCTTGCAATATGCACAAAAAGGCCTCTCCTTCTTAGATGATTCTCCTTTTGAGGATTCTGATTCTTTATGTGGCTTGTTCTTTTTTATTTTATTTTGCTTCTTATCAAGATTCCCTAATTTTTTCTGTACCTTTGACTCACTAGCCAACAATGCTTGTGACCTTGGAAGAATTGATTAAACCCATGTTCATTAATTTAGCTTCCTCTTAGATTAGGAGATTTGCAAAGTCATCAAACTTAGGATCAACATATGATGCTCCCATAGAAAGTCGATGGGTATGAAATCCCATAACAAATACTGAATACTCGGGACCAAGCTTGGATAACCCATTCAAAATAAAAAATAAATCTTCTTTATCAATGTTGCATTCCTTCAACTGTGTTCTTAGTTGCTTGATTTTGGAGATGTAATCTTGGATGTGGTCAAAACACTTAGGATTAAGATTCATCAAATCATTATCAATCTGATACCCCCTAATCTTATCTATTTTAACATACAATTTTTCAAAAGTATCCCATTCCTCTTTAGGTGTTTTACATGATTCAATATGAAATTGTAAATCAAATGAGACTAATGAACATATACATCCAAGTGTTTTCTCATGATCAATTTCCCACCTTTCCAATTCTTTAGCATTTGTAGGTTGTTGAGTGGTTTCCTTTAGATGACCTATTAGACCTTTCATCATGAGATAGTTCCATACTAATTTTCTCCATGTAGCATAATTATGTGGAGTTAGGAGTTCAATTTGAGATTTCCCCATTGCAAGAAAAACAAAGCAAAAGAATGCAATCAACCATTGCAAGATTACCCCCCCAAATTACTCAATCAAGAAACCCCCCAAACAATATCTGATTTGGCACTTTATACTTAGTGAATTTACAGTTGCCACTTGCCAAAAACAATGAAGTGGACTTTGATTTTGGTGTATGTAAATGCCAAATTTGGCCACATAATCAAGTACAATTTTTGGTACAAAATGAGATCAATCTGATTATACCATTGAGAAGTACACAAAAAAATATGCACTTTAAAAAAAACCCAAAAATGTTACCATACGAGCAAGTTATGAGCTCCTAAAGTTCCCAAAATGAGGACGAAGCAACAACACCTGTGAGAATCTGCAATTTATGGAAAAACTAGACACCAAAACCAAATTCTGATTGCGCCACTGCAAAGACACGAAAAATTAGCCCAAATAAAAAAAAATTGATTGAAAAAAGGAGCCAAAATGAGCAAGTTATGGGGCTTCAAAGTTGGACTGCCAAAATGAAAATGCAATTTGAGGGGGGCAACATTTTGTAGAAAATGTTGACGCAGGGATAACGTCAGCAAATCACATGATGAAATTTGATGTTTAGATGACCATCGAAAAGGAATATTCTCTGCCTTGATAGAATATGCTGCGAATGGTAGTTTAAATTTGATGTCTCCAAAAACGTCATTGGGTCGGCCTGGTTGGAGGAATCTCTAAATATTCTCTGGGAATTTTCAAACTTTGTCGGATTTCAAAGTCTGCTAGTTGGAATTTTTCTGTACATTGGTGGAATGAAGTGGGGTTGGCTTTTTATTAACCATTGGTTGAAAAACCGGTCGGCTATACAATGGGGCCATAGGAGCCAATGGCTGTTTTCCACGTGGCCAGCAGACTGTCCACTAGTACCCGCAGGTATTGCAAAGTACAGGTCTGTGGACTGTACTCTGAAGTCCGCAACAATTTTTTTTTATTTTATTTTTAAAGTTTGGAAATAAATAATTAGTAGAATGATTTTTTTTAAAAGTTTTTTCTAGAAAAAATTTAAAAATTGAATAATTTTTTTTCAAAAATCATACCGACTATAATTATGACGACTTGGGGGCCGTACGGCTCCTTGGGCAATTTTTTTGGCCTCACTGGACAACTGCTCCGATTTGGATGAATTGGTAGTCAATCTTAGGGTTTTTGGCCCTTCTAGACATGATGCAGGGTCGAATTTGACCCAAAATGCTCCAAAAATGCAGCTACCTTTTGGATTTGGCAACCACTCTTCAACTTCGAACCCTCATAGATTGGGCCTTGTATGTCTGATTTGGGAAAAACAAAATGTAAAATCGACTTTCTCAAACCTTCTGGATGCAATGGTAAGCTTAGATTTACACCAACAAGCTCTAATTTAAACCTACAATAAAGAGCCAAAAATGGAACACCCCCAAATATGATATCTCTCTTCAGAAAAAGGACTCTCCAATGGCACTCAACCCACTTTAATACCATGTTAGAATTGGCTATGGATGCCAAGACCTAGAGGCCAAATGGAAAGCACAAAAAGAGAGAATAGAATGTGACAAGAATAAACTGTATTCTTATCAATATGATTCAATAATATGTTGTGATGTACAATGAGAGAGACCCCTTGGTTATATAGTGAAGGTGAGATGCAAGATGCCATAGGATTATGATAAGTGTCTTAATCATATGACATGAGACAACTAATCACACTAACCTAGGTTCACATGTGTTACAAGTCAAAAGATAAGATAATAACTATTGACAACTAACACCTTCTAGAAAGATTCCTTCCTATGATCTAAGTAAAATTAACTAGCATGTAAATAAGTCCCCTAGTAATGAATTAACTAGGTACATGACTTTATTTACACCAACAAATCCCACAAACTCAACTTGAATATACCTCCCATAGAGATGCACCAACACAAGGGTATTCTTGCTCATTAGCTCGCAGACCTCCATGTGCATACAATAGGGTTTTCGTCCTGCAAATATAGCACCCAAAATTCATCCAAAACTCTTCATATCTTTCCCCAGTCGACAAGACAAGTATTTATACTTGTCAAATCATAGGCGCTAGGTCCTAAAGTAAGACGACCAACAATTTTTTATTTTATTTTGTCTATTCCTTATAATACTATTTAAAAATATTTAATTTAGGTTCACCCAGATTGAATTTTATTATTTAAAATATTTATTATTATTTTTAATTATTTAATATTATTTAAATATATTTAGTTTAGTGTCGAAAAACACTATTTTTCCTGCTCTTTTCAAATTTTGAACTAGAAAGCATTGGGTACATGAATGTCCTCCCCTCCCAAATGTTGCTTGTCCTCAAGCAACCTCAAACTTGGATGCTCAAAAATATCCACATCTTCCCAAGTTGCATCTTCAATAGGTAGTTTCTTCCATTTCACCAAGTACTTTGAGAAATTACCTTGTTCCTCAGCCTTTTCTCCCTCACATCCAAAATTATTTCAGGTTCAAGTATTAATTTTCCTTCATCATCAAGAGGGGGCAGCTCCAGTGAGGGTGTGACTTATTGTCCAAGTGCCATTTTGACACATGACACATGAAAGATATTGTGAATCATGTTGTCCTTAGGTAGGTCTAGTTCATATGCAACCTCTCCAATCTTCCTTAAGATAAGGTATGGTCCATAAAAGCTTGGTTTCAGCTTCTCTGCACCACTCCCCTTGAGGGTAGATTGCCTATAGGGCTGCAACCTCAAGTAAAATGTATCACCAACCTTGAAAAATCTCTCTGTTCTATGTTGATCTACATACATCTTTTGGTGGATTTTGGGCATGGTGCAAATTCTCCTTGAGGGAATTCAAAATATCCATATTTTATTGCACCACATCCCTTGCTCCGAGGACTCTACTATCAGTAAGGATCAAACTCATCAATGAAGTAGCATCATAACCATAAAGTGCATTGAAAGGTGACATACCTATAGACATGTGATGTGTGATATTGTAGCAAAATCCCTTAAGTGTAACCACTTATTCCAAGTTGTTTTATGCCCTGTAACATAGTTCCTTAGGTAGCCCTCAATCCATTTATTCACAATTTCAGTTTTTCCATCTATTTGTGGATGATAGCTAGTGCTTGGAATCAATTCCGTGTGAGTCAACCAAAAGAACTCTTTCTAAAACAAGCTAATAAATCTACTATCCTTGTCACTCACAATGTTCTTGGGCAGCCCATGAAGTCTAAATATCTCTCTTAAAAACAAATCAACAACTTGAGGAGCCTTATACTCTGAAGGAATGGTATGGAAATGAACATATCTTGTAAGCCTATCAACCACCACATAGATAGAGTCCTTACCTTGCACCTTAGGCAGTCCAGTAATGAAATCCATGGAAATGCTCGCCCATTTTTTATTTGGAATGGGTAAGGGCTACAACAAACCAATTGGAAAAATGCATGCTCGGTTTTGTTTTGTTGGCACACCAAACACTCCCTAACATGCTGCAACACATCATTCTTCAGTCCCTTCCATGAAAAATGCTCTCTTGCTTGCTTGTATGTCTTGTAGAAACTTGGATGACCAACAAAAGGTGTGTCATGACAAGCTCTCAAAATCCTCTCTTTCACCTTAGATTTTGGCACAAGATACACGATCTTTGTAAAAGATGAGGTCTTCAACCACCTTGTATTTATCATCATGCAACTTTCCATCTAAAGTGTCAATAGCAAATGAATCTTTCACATAATCAGCTATTATGGCAGCCTTCCAATCAACATATATATATTAGAAATAGAGCATAAATAAGGCTTCCTAGAGAGTGCATCAACCAACACGTTCTTTTTTCCCCTCACTTACTCAATGCCAAAATCATAGGCTTGAAGTTTACTTACCCATTTTTAATGCCTATCATTCAAATCACATTGATTGAGGATGAATTTGAGGCTATTATGATCCGTTTTGACCACAAACTTCCCACACACCAGGTATTGTTTGAATTTGGCAAGTGCATGCATGATAGCTAGCATCTCCTTGTCGTAAATAGAGAAGCTCCTCTTTGAATCCTTGAGCTTCCTACTCTCATATGCTATAAGATGTCTATTTTGCATCAAAACCGCTCCAATACCCTCTCCTCAAGCATCACATTCAAGTACAAAAGAAAGTGAGAAATACAAAATAGCCAAGACAAGACATGTACACATTACCTCCTTGAGCTTATCAAAAGCTTATTGCATTGTAGGACTCCAAGAGAATGCTCCTTTCTTCGTCAAATTGGTCAAGGGAGTTGCAAGTTGTGAAAAAACCTTCAAAAATATCCTATAGTAGCTACATAATCCCACAAATCCTCTCAATTGTGACAAATTTCTAGGTCTGGGCCACTCCTGGATTGCCTTAATCTTCTCCTCATCAACACTAACTCCTTGAGCACTAATCTTATGCCCCAAATGCAAAATTTTAGTCAAGCCGAATTCACATTTTGATACCTTGGCGTAGGTTGAATGCTTCTCAAGAATGCCAAGTACCTCATCTATATACTTCAAATGATCCTCCCATGTCCTACTATAGATCAAGATATCATCAAAGAAAACAATATAAATTTCATCAAGTTTATAATGAATATCTTATTCATGCATGACTGGAAAGTATTGAGGGCATTGGTCAACCCAAATGGCATAACCAAAAACTCATAATGTCCATAATGGCACCTAAAATTTGTCTTGTGCACATCTTCCTCTCTCATCTTTATTTGATGATACCCTGATTGTAAGTCAATTTTGGAGAAGTATACTGCGTTGTGAAGCTCATCTATCAACTCATTGATCTTGGGAATCGGGTGGCAGTTTTTGATTCTCTTCTTGTTGAGTGCTCTATAGTTGATACACATCCTCAACGTCCCATCTTTCTTCATGACCAAAACCACCGATGAGGCAAATGGGCTAGAGCTTGGACATATATGCCCCATGTCTTGCAACTCCTTAATTTTCTTCTCTATCTCTTCCTTATATGTGCACTGATGATGATAAGGAGTAGTGATGACTAATTTTCCCCCCCTCTCCAAGCTCAATCACATGCTAGAATCCCCTCTTTAGGGCTAAACTAGGAGGAATGTCATAAAAAACTTTACTATGTTTATCCAAGATAGGTTGAATATCAACATGATAAGACCTCCCTTCTTTGTAGGGCCCTGCATCCATAATCAAGCACTCAACTACCCATGCTACTTTATCTCTACACAAAGCTCTCTCCATCCTCTTGGCTAAAACTACCATGGGACCTCCATTAGAAAGGCCACAAAGGATGGTGTAGGGGAACCATGTTAGTGCATTTTGGTAAACAAGGTCTTTAATAGGTTTTTGGTGTGTTGAGTCCTTATTTGAGTCTAATAAGGTCATAATAGACCATTCATAATGTAATTGGAGTCATTTTAGTGCTTATGGTCATATTTTACAAATATTGTCAAAATGTTGTCTTGTAAAAGTGCAAAAATGCACAAAGTTGGAATACCAACGGTCATGGAAGTTAAAAGGCAGTGTGAGTCAGTTTGTTGGTTGGTTTTGGGTTTTCTAAGGTTCAAATACATTGTGTGTGGGTCGAAGATACCTTCTTGGTGTTCATTTTGTGGAATAAGCAATAAGAAACTATATTTTTTCAGTGTTTTCCATCAAACTTTGCTGCTCCAGGCCATTGTATGGCCTGTACGGTTTGTTCTTGCTCCCAAATGAATGGTAGTAGATGGATATGTGAGTTAACAACATTTTGGTTTTGGCCTGAGTTAATTTCATAAAGATTAGAGCATTTTATAGCCATTTTACTGTAGGCGTCCAAAACTCAAATTTTGAAGGTTTAAGGGTATAAAAATGAAGATTTAAACCATTCCACCTAGTGAAATTGCTTCTAACTTGGTGGAATGGCCCCCATAGATGTAGGTTATTGTTTTATGTAGGTTTTAGGAGTAGGGAAGGCCAATTGAAGGATTTTGAATGCTGCCCTAGGTGAATTTTTATGAGTTTTTGCTTAGAAATTGATGGCTAATTGTGGTAGCTTGATGAAATAACATTGTTGTAGCATGGGAGAGGATTTAGAAATCTTGTGCATACATGTTTGGATGTGTTTGAGGAAGTGGTAAGGTGAGAGAGGGTTTGGTGTATTGATTTTCAATAAGCCCTCATTGTTTCAAGCATTTGAAAGGCCTAAAGTAAGGGTTTTTGGGTTTGGTGTATTAGTGAGTGTTCCAATCTTTAAAAGTTGTTGATTTTGGGGTTTTTTAACTTGATATAGGTTTTTCAAAAGATATTTGTGATTGGTAGGGTGTTTAAAGTAGTGATGCTTTGGAAAAGAGGGCTAATTGTAGCCATTTCTAGTGGGACAACAATTATTTGGAGGATATGTTCCAAAACAACCATAAGCACAATTTGGATATGTTGATGTTTGTCCAAAAGTGTTTCAAAAAAGCTAATTATTTTGTGGGTTTGTGGAGTTTTCTAAAATATATGCATGAAAAATCGAGTTTGGAGACCTACAAGGAGAATATGCAAGAATAGTGAAAAGTTGATAAGATAGGGTTTTGTGGATTGAAGAGTTGTTTGAAACACCTTGAATTGTGATTGTAAATGGTTTGCCTCCCTGCTCTGCATCAAAGGACTACCTCCTTCCCACTAGATTTGAATTTCAGCTCCATAGTTTGATAGTTCTATGTATATTCCCCAAGTGAATGCAATTATTGCACTCCTAGAACCACCTTTGTGTTGCCTATGCCAATCACATAGAAATAATACCTCATCTGATGATCTCCAAGAGTCAATTCAAATTGTTGAATCCTTCGATTACATGGTTGAGCATACTCATCGACCAACATGACATTAAATCCTTCAAAATCTTCAGTCCTCATTCCCATCGTAGCCACCAATCTTCTGACCCAAAATGAATGATATCTAGGTGCTCCTAATAGTGTTGCAAGTGTGCCCCCTGGGCGCCTTCCCTCTTGAGTTTCGTGCTCATCTTAATTCACAACAATCTCTAGATCAACTTCTTTAGTCTATGAATCCTCATCTGAAACCACCTCAATATAATGTATATGGACCTTCCCCAAACAATGGTGACTTGGTTGCCATGGCTCCCTACATGTGAAACACAAATTTTTCCTTCAAAGTTCATTCTTAGATACCTCTATTTGGCCGGGTTTGGGAGATAAAGCCCTATGTGAAAAAATTTCCTTCTAAGGAAACTTCTTGGGCATAATAGGAGGTGCTTTCTTAGAATATGACTTTTCCATAGCCATTGAGTCTTCCAAGTTCAAGGCTCTCCTAATATCATCTTGCAGTGAGTTTGGATCAAATGCCTTCACCAATCCTTTGAGGGGTTTGGATAGGCCTTCAATAAAAAGGACTATGAGTCTTCTTTTTGTCACATCAAGGACCATCACTAAAAGTCTCTCGAATTTCGCTACATAGACTTCCACTTTGCCCTCTTGCTTCAACTATGCTAATTCTCATAAATGAATCTCTGGATTTTTTCTATCAAATCTCTTTGTCAATCTTTGACTGAATTCTTCCAAGGTCATAATGAAGCCATGCCCTTGCATTACCATACCATGATACCACGATTTGTGGGCCAAACCCTCAAGATGCAAGGTGGCAAACTTGATGCCTCATTTCTCACACATTGGATTCAAGGAGAAATATGTATCTAATTTTTGCAACCAAGCCCTTACTGAGGAGCTCCCTAATCCATCAAAAGTTGGAATGGTGATCTTTCCTAAATGGTGTTGGATGTCCTTCCTCTCTTCATACCTCCTCCTCCTATGCCCACTCCTTGTCTTCATGTCATGGAATTTTGTGAAAGTTAAATCTCTATGTATGGCAGTGCTTAAAGCATGGTATTCATTATGAAGTCTTGCAATTTCGTCCCTACTATTCAAGTGGCACTTCTAATTCATTTTTTGTTCCTTTTTCCAAGAATTTAGCTTTGACTTTTCTTACAAAGGTTGTTGACTTCACACCACCCCGAGCTGCTTTTTTCTGCTCCATTTTGCATAGTTCTACCAACACTCAATTGTTGGTTCAATCCCTTCAAAATTTGGACCATTTCCACCATATTCACCCTCATGTTAGACTGGAATTATTTGGTTTCCCTAACAAATTCCTGAGCATTATCGTCTTTCTTGTCACCCATGGTAGCCTTCTTCTTCTCTCTTTGTTGGTACGTCAGATCTCTATCACTCATGAAAAGTTACTCAAGCTGGCAGGATGCCAAGCTCTAATACCAATGTAATAACCCTAGGGCTTTTATCACACTTAACGAATTTTAAAATCATGAAGCGAGGGTTAATACATACATCACAGACAACTTTATAAAGCAACAATAACACTAAAATGAATCAACAATGTTTTGAAAGAAAATCTCAGCCACCAAGATTATGTACGCAATATGACATTGTATAGTAAAAAGATTAATATGAAATTCTCTAGGACCAAATCCAGTTCATACAAAACCATAGTAATGAAAATTTGCAGGAGATAGTTTAATTTGGATCTTTAATACAAAATCACAAACCTTATAATGGAGTTGTTACAACTGCTCTAGGGATAGATAATCAACGAATGTCTTCCAGCTATTTGGTAGGGGCATCATGTTGATTGGTTGCTCCTTGTGAGGACACTATCTCCTTTGTATATCCATGATTTGATTGTAGATTAGATATTCCTTGGAATTGCCACCCTAGATCTGCACAAACTTCACAATAGTGACCACTTGGGGTTTTGAGGCATGAAACCCTCAAACCCTTACTCTCTAAAGGCGATAGAAAATATGATTTAAATTTTGTTGATCAAGTTTCTTACTAATGATCTTCATATCTATGTGTTTGGATGCTAATACAAATTAGTTAGAGTGCCCAGATCTGAACTTTGTTTTTAGCCTATAATAATCCCATGAACTCGACTTGAATTTGCATCCCAGAAAGATGCGCCAACCAACACAAGGGTATTCTTTCTCATAAATTCCCAAACCTTCGTGTGCATACAACAAGGTTTTTGTCTTGCAAATATGGTGCCCAGAATTCCAAAAATCTTCATATCTTTTCCCAACTGACAAGACCAGTATTAATACCTACCAAATCATAGGTGCTAAGTCCCAAAGCAAGCCAACCAACAATTTTTTATTTTATTTATTTATTCCTTATAATATTATTAAAAAAATATATTTAATTTAGGTTGGCCCAAATTGAATTTTATTATTTAAACATGTTTATTATTATTTAAATATATTTAATTTAGTGTTGAAAAATACTATTTTTCCCGCTCTTTTCAAATTTTGAACTAGAAAGAATTGGGGGCATGACAAAGGAGGCATTGTTGGTTGAGTATGCCAAAGGCCCACTAGCTATAAGGATGATTGAAGATACTAGTGCTGCCTTGGAGTAGGATGAGAGATATTAGGTTAAGAACGATATAATTTTGTACAAGGATAGAGTTTTTATGGTGTTCGGATTCAAGTTGAAACATAAAATTGTTGCAACATTCCATAATTCTCGCTTGGAAAGGCTTGAAAGAGGTTGTATTGTAACATGTACAAGATTATAAATTATTTCAAAGGATGAAACATGAAATCACATGCCTAGTAAGTTTGCTTCAACCCCTTCCCATTCTCTAGCAGATATGGGAATCTATGTCAATGGACTTCATTACATGCTTGCCTTGAGTAGGGAAATAAATGGTATCTTTATGGTTTTTGATTGATTGATTGATGAAGTTTTCCCACTCCATCTACATTCCTAATAAGTTCAAGGCTACATAGGTAGTAGACATTTTCTTTATGGAAATATTTCAATTGTATAGACTTCTTTGTACTATGTTAACAATAGGGATGCAAATTTCATGAGTAATTTTTGGTAGGATTTATCTAGATTGACAAGGATAGAATTGAAACATAGAACCAATTATCACCCCCAAAGGGATTGGAAGATGGAGATATTAAACAAATGGGTTGATGGGTATGTGAGGATTTTTTGTGACTATTCATTAGACAACTTGGGTATGGTGGTCGCACATATGGGAGTATTGGTACAATACTACCTACCACATGTTGATTGGGTTGTCCCTTATGGTATTGTATGGATATTATACTCCAATATTTGTTGAAGTAACACTTCAAGAGACACAAGAAGCCATAGCAAGAGACTTCATTAAGTAGAGCAGATAAGTTTTGATAGGTTCATGCAATCATCATAAGAATGCATAAATTAGCAAAAAATTATGCTAAAAAGGATTGAATGGAGAGGCATTTAGAGGTAGGAGACATGATTTTACTCTAGTTGTAGCTTGCAAGTAGTTATCCTTGAAAAAGAGTGGAATTGAAAAATTCGTACCCCACTTAAGGGACCTTACATAACGGTTCAACTTATTGGAAAAGTGACTTATCAGTTGGAGCTTTCTCCTAACAGTTGAATCCACAAAAAAAATCATTTATGCTATTCAAAAAAGTGTGTGGGATAGAAAATAACACTTTCAACTAAGCCTCCACACCTTTATGATGGGGGAAAGTTATTGTTAGTGCTTGAGCAAATACTTCGAACTAGAGAGAAGTGCATGTTGAATTGAGTATGGACTGAGTTCTTGGTGTGATGGAAAGGGTTACCTTGAGAGGATACTACTTTGGATTTGGCTAATATCCTAGATCACCTAGTATTATCTTGCTTGAGGGCAAGGAAGTTTGGGGAGGGAGAACTTGTAATGTCACCTTTTTAGTCAACAACATTAAGTCTTTTGTTGGTAATTATATAGGATTGTGTCTTTTAGTTAGAGTAGTTGTGTTGTGTTGGTATCACATTTATCCATACTTGTCAATTAGGGAAAATTGATTAATGGAATAAATCAGTTAACTTGATCTACCACCAAATAATTATCAATTCAATTTTAGTTCATTTTGAGTTTATAATCTAAATCTTCATGTGAATGAGGAACAATATAGTAGTGGTAATTTATTAAATTTGTTGTTTTTATCTATTGTATTCTTAATAATGCAAGTAGATGGTTTTATTGGCCTTTAACTTGCTAATTGACTGCCTTAATTTGAGGGATTGAGTTGTTAATTAAATGCCTAGTTACTACCAAGATTTGAGTGATATATTTCCTTTGATTGAGGTGCAATGGAAAAGGAGAGATTGATTTATATAATGCACTAGGAAGAGGAGAAGTGATGCGCTTGAAATTTGAAAAAACAAAAATAATTTCTTTTCCCAAGCTAAATATTGTGGTTCAACAACTATAGCTTAGAAATGTAACCCTTCAAGTGTAGAGATTGGGATTCTTGAAAGTAGAACTCTTAAGCAAAAAGTTGGAATTCAATTGACATTTGGAATGCCAATATTCTCCAATTTTGTATGACAAACTTCATTTTTTATTATTTCGAAGAAATATAAAAAAATACAAAAACTGTTGATTAGAATAGTTCTAGGTTTTCCTTTTTGTTCCAATTAATTTTCTAGGTTATTTTATATATCTTACTAGTAGACGTCTTTAAAATTTATGTAGCTATAATTTTTTTATCTTCTTTTATGTGGCATTCCCTTATACTTGTAGAATTTCCAAGTAAAATCCTTTGCACACATGCTTTTCTTCAAGAGTGCAACTTCGTAACAAAACTGACCATTAATCACCTGTTTCTTAGTACTTATTTTTTCTTTTCCATTCAAACTCTTTCTAATAATGTGATTTGATTAGATGGATGCATGTCGCTTGAACTCTTCTTCTCTATGCCATCTTTATAGCATCAAAATATGCTTGCGTAACTATTACCATCTCTACAAGATCAACAACATTTGGTGCTTGACATCCTCTTCTTCTTCTAATATTTATTCATCTTTTGTCTAATATAACTCTCCTCTTTTATGAAGTTAACACCCAATGAATTCCCTCTCATTGACTTTTCATAGTAGCTCAACTTATTGATGGTAGGATTAATCCAACAACTATTACTTCCAACTAAAATCAACTCAAGTTCAATACAATTTTTTAAAATTTAACTAAAAAAATGGATGATTTAAACCTTCCCTAATACTAATTTGATGGTGTGTTAAGAGGGATGAGAAAATAATAATCAACCAATCAAAGTACATAGAAGAAGTCCAACTTGAACACATCCAAATAAAAATATCACTCTTCAACAATTCTTAAAATACTTATATAATTTTTGTTCCCAAACCTACTTATCATTGACAATGATTTTCCTTCTACCCTTATACCCCATTCCTTCAAGACTTTGTAGATTTGAAAAATTCTATTATGCTCTTGAAGCACATTGATATGATTTTTAGATAGAATGTAGCTTAGTGATGTCAAATTAATATTAAATGGAAAGGCAAATACCATTTACACATGCAGGGATTTTCATCTTTTTCATATTTGACATGTCTTTATGGTCAAATTATACTTTCACACTCATCCTTTGATTCCTAAACAAACTCAATGTATAGTCAACATGAAAAGTTTTACCCTTTTAACTTTGAATTTGTGTTCCAAGTCATTATCTTTATGTTTCTCATCCTAACTTTTTCAAAGTGTTCTTGATCCCACTTGATGGAGTCCTATTAGTTTGGTGCATGCCAACTTTAATTTCTTTAGGTCATCTATTTTCTCATATATAAAATAACATTCTAATTTTAGAATCCCATCTATAAACTTAGGGATATCAATTTTTTATTTTTCTCTTGATTTTAAAATAGCTTTGGTGATATTTTCTCTAGCTTTATACCCTTATTTTCTAGTTATAGGAGTACTTAGTTGTCCCAAACATTAATATTTTTTATTCTCTTCTACAATAGTTCCTCTTTTTTATGTTGTCTCTATAACATCTAATTTGTCTTGCATGAATCCCAACATCTCTCCAAGATCAACAAATCCACCTTTTCTTCTTCCAATTAGTATCCCTGTTTCAGTTGCATCCCATACTCTTCTTTCATATAATAAAGCCCCATAACTTCTTCTTTTTGGAGTTGTTATAGAAACTCAACACACTAACAGTAGGATTAAACTCACTTTTACTTGTCTACTAAATTCAACTTAACTTAAATTAAATATTGCACATTCTTCATTGATTTTTATAAAACCCATTACATTAGAATTACCTTGGCATGCACATTTCTTCTATCTATTACCTCTCCTCTAACGTCAAGCACTCTACATTGAACTTACTAGTGGACTTCTTTGGCCATTTCTTTACGATTTGCACTCACTTTTCAACTTCAATCTTAGTATCCTAAAGATGGGATTTCAAAAGTTTGACTCTCTAACAAAAATTCCAAAAGCCACAATCATTTATATGGACAACATATTTATCTCTTATTATATCTAAAACATCACCAAATTTCCACAAACCTCTTCTTCCTCTTAAGTCCACTTCTTCCTTGAGATTTATTATAATTAGTTACACTCATATGAGGAGAATTTGGTTTTGCTCCTCCATATTATTGTTAATCTATGACTTCTAACCCAATTTTAGAAAGGATTTAATGATCTTTTCCTTAGGTCAATACTCTTAAAGTTCTATTTACTGGTTTGAATGTTCATCCTGAATATCAATTTCTTAACTTTCTTCTACAATGACTCTTCTTCCAATATACAAATCTTCTTCTATTGTCGCTCTTTTTATTTGTCATTTCCCTGGTGCTGCTGCCATTCCATTCCATTCCATTCCATTCCTTCCATTCCATTCCTTCTTCATTCCATTTCTTCTTTTATTTCCACAACCCTTTCCTTCATCCCCCATATCCACTTTTTCTCTATTTATTTCTTTTACTTTACTTTTTTTTATAATCTTTCACTTCTCATTCTATTGATTTTATATCTAGATCTATTTTCTTATTATCTTTCCTTGTATCCAATTTATCAAGCCCATTCCTTCCCTTCATGTCTTCTTTCTATCTTTCTCTTTCTCCTTCTACTTTTAATACATAATATGTTTTCAATAATTTGACAATGTTAGAAACATGAATAGTAATTAGATTATCTATGCTAAAATTGAACTAAAAACACCCCTTCCTGACCTCAACTTGGCAGAATGTAAGACCAAGGTAAGGCAAGTTGAATGTTGGCCTGAGTCGTAGGGATACCTTTGAGTCAATAAAAAAAAAAGAGAAGTCATGGGTATGTTCCCCATGGTCTTGGGTTTTACTTCAAGGTCTAGGTTTACTAGATGCACGTGGCTTATGGGCTGTTACATACATCTTGAGGGAACTACTCTTTGCCCAACGTGACACCCCTTCCCGACCCCAACTTGGAAGAATGTAAGACCAAGGTAAGGCATGTTGGGAATTGGGTTGGGTCATAGGGATACCCCTAAGTCAATTAAAAAAAAGAAAAATAAGTCGTGGGTATGCTCCCCATGGTCTTGGGTTTCACTTGAGGTATAGGTTTACCCCATGCACGTGGCTTATGGGTTGTTGCATACATCTCCAAGAGACTACTCTTGCCCCAGTGTGACACCCCTCCCCAACCCCAACTTGGCAGAATGGAAGACCAAGGTAAGACGGGTTGGGCATTGGGCTAGGTTGTAGGAATACCCCTGAGTCAATAAAAAAGAAGTTGCAAGTATGCTCCCCATGGTCTTGGGTTTGAATACGAGTTCTAAGATTACCTGATACATGTGGCTTAAGGGTTGATGCACACATCCCCAGAGGACTACTCTTGCTCCAATGTGACACCCCTTCCTGACCCCAACTTAGAAAAATGTAAGACCAAGGTAAGATAGGTTGGGCGTTGGGTTGGGTTGTAGGGTACCCTTGAGTGACTAAAAAGAAGAAGTCATGGGTATGCTCCCCATAGTCTTGGGTTTGACTATGAGGTCTAGGTTTACTCGACGCACGTGGATTACACATTGTTGCATACATCCCCAAGGGACCACACTTGCCCTAGTGTGACACCCCTTCCCAACCACAACTTGGAAAAATGTACAACCAAGGTAAGGTAGGTTGGGCATTGGCCTAAGTCATAGGTATACCCCTAAGTCAATAAAAAAAAGAGAAGTCATGGGTATGCTCCCCATAGTCTTGGGTTTGATTGCAATGTCTAGGTTTACCTAATGCATGTGGCTTACGGGATGTTACATACATCCCCAAGGGACTACTCTTACCCTTGTGTGACACCCCTTTCCAAACCCAACGAGGAAAAATGTAAGACGGAGGTAAGGCAAGTTGGACGTAGGGTTGGTTCGTAGGGATACCCTTAAGTCAACAAAAACAAGAAAATAAGTCATGGGTATGCTCCCCCTGATCTTTGGTATGACTATGAGGTCTAGGTTGACCCAATGCACATGGCTTATGGGTTGTTGCATACATCCCCAAGGGACTACTCTTGCCCAAGTGTGGCACCCTTCCCAACCCCAAGTTGGTAGAATATAAGACCAAGGTAAGGTGGGCTGGGCATCGGGATAGGTTGATGGGATACCTCTTAGACCATAAAAAAGAAAGAAAGAGAAGTCGTGCATACGCTCCACTTGGTATTGGGTTTAACTTTGAGGTCTAGTTTTACTTGATACACGTGGCTTACGAACTGTTGCATACATCCTTAGGGGACTACTCTTGCCTCGATGTGACACCCTTTTACGAATCCAACTTGGAAGAATGTAAGACCAAGGTAAGACAGGTTGGGAATTGGGCTGGGTCGTAGAGATACCCCTCAGTGAATAAAAAAGAAAAAGATGTCGTGGGGACACTCCCCATGGTTTTGGATTTGACTACAAGGTCTAGGTTTAGCTGATGCACGTGGCTTATGGGTTGTTGCATACATCTCCGGGGGACTACTCTTGCCCCAACATGACACCCCTTCCCGACCTCAACTTAATAGAATGTAATACCAAGGTAAGGTGGGTTGGGCATTGGGTTGGGTCATAGGGATACCCCTAAGTCAATAAAAAAAGAGGGAGAAGTCATGGGTATTCTCCCCATGGTCTTGCATTTGAATTCGAGATCTAGGTTTACTCAATGCACGCGGCTTATGGGTTGTTGCATACATTGCTAGGGGACTACTCTCGCCCTAGTGTTACACCACTTCCCAATCAAAACTTGGTACAATGTAAGACCAAGGTAAGGCAGGTTGGGAATTAGGTTGGGTCGTAAGAATACCCCTGAATCAATTAAAAAAAAAAAGAGAAGTCGAGGGTATGCTCCCCATGGTCTTGGTTTTTACTATGAGGTCTAGGTTTACCTGATGCACGTGGCTTACTGTTTGTTGCATACATTCCTAGGGGAATACTCTTGCCCTAGTGTGACACCCCTTCCCAACCCTAACTTGACAGAATGTAAGAAAAAGGTAAGGCAGGGTGGGCATCGGGCTGGGTCGTAGGGATACACCTAAGTCAATAAAAAAAGGAAAGA